>CATIWR010357181.1:0-17648 GCA_949677035.1 Omphalea diandra
CTTGTTCCTATTGGTTGAAAGTTAAATAGTTTTGCTTTTAGTCCCTTTTCTTCATTCCTTCATCACCTTCGTCCATCCTCTAATTTCTAGATGCTCTTTATACTTTTAGATGAGCTCTCAAACACCATTATTTGTGATGCCATAATAAGCACACAACATGAAATAATTTGTCATATAACTATGTTAACACTGCATATATGTTCAAGCATCCCAAATGCAACGGTGCAATTGTCATTGTCGTGTTTTTACAATTCACATGTCTAAATGATTATTTATCTTGTGCATATGTTCATGTGAGATTTCATATCATTTGATACAGTGTAGATGCTCATATATGATTTCATATCATTTGTGTAATGAATATATTCATGTGATAATGCCAATGAATAGGGATAAGGATGTTACATTAAGAGTATATAATTCTCACTTAACATGTATTCACATGTAAAATGTAACAATTCAATCACATATACATGTAATAGAACATAATCATATTATAAAATTATCACACATACACATTAGAATCTAATTATGGCTTTTACTCACCTTTTGATGTGAGCAACTTTTATGGTAGGTTTGGTTCTCTCTATAGTGCTTCTCAAAATGTCGAGATCCTAAAATTTAACACATACATGGTTATAAGTACGTCAAAATGATTATGAATCCTTAGTATGAAACTATGGCATGATCCATGTAAGTGGACCTAGTGTTTAGGCATATTTTCCACATATGGCAACCTGACCTTACTACACTCTCACAGTAATAACTCTATACATGCATATCCAAATGACTTGGTTCTTTTTCACAAATAAACGAAACACATAATGATACAATAGAGTCAAATTTCAGGTCAATATAAGACATATAGAAATTGTGGCGAGTTTTTGAATTTTGTCATATTTCAATGTCATCTCAATCGGAGTAGGTCTTACAATCTTAGGCATATCTAAAATTTTATAAATCCAATTGCAAAAATAATTCACCAAAAGTTCCAAAACAAATAGTGGAACATTTTTCATGTTTTACTCATTCTTTAATTCAGTCTATAAAGTCACCAAAACAAATGACCAATCTTAGGGCGAGTAGGTTTTTAACATATTGAAAATCAATCATGATGAAGGTGCAATATCTCATCAATCATGTTACATTTGGCAACAATATTCACAAGCATGTAGATCATACATAAATAAGTTTGGAACATCATCAAATTTCAAATTTATGGTCATAAAATTCTTAGAAAACATAATTAAAAGATAGATGAGGTTTTATCCAATTCAGTGTCAGTCACAATCAATAGGCCATATCTCATTCCATATCACAAATCAAGAAAAAATAGCTTTATAGGTACTTATAAGGGATATAACCTTACAAATTTCACATTTTATACTTTGTCTAAATCAACACATAAGGTCATCAAAATATATGAATACAGAAAGACTGAAGAGATTTCAGTTGGTTGTGAATTAGCCTTAATGATGGAGCCATATCTCTTCACGCACACCAAATTAAGCAAAATTGTTTTACATGCATTTATATAGGGCATAAAGCTCCAACTTTTATAGTTTATACTTTCCTGAATTCCTCCTCTATGATTATGAAATCATAGGTGCAAAAAACTACTCTAACAATAAAACTAACACAATTAGCTTCATTTGTTTTGAGGTTCAACTTCCATACATGAGCTCTACCTCAAATTACTTTATAATTATTAGTAACAATGCATGATTAACATGTCATAAAGGAGTAAATTCATATGGGAAGAAGATAAATTAACTTACCTACTTTCCCAAAATCAGAAAAGCTTAGGATTCCTTACTAGGTAACTCTTCTCCCTCTCATTCTCCTTTTTCTTCTTCTTGTTATTCCTTTCTTTCTTTCTTCCTTAGTTTTCTCTTTCTTCTACTACCCCTCACATTTATCCTCTATATTTTGTTCCTAAAGGATGAAAATTCAACTTGTAAACTATTTTAATAAGACAAAATCATGATGTCTCTTTTCCATTGGTTGGAAGTTCACTTTTCCTCTTTTAGTCCCTTTTCTTCACCCCTTCATCACCTCCATCCATCTCCTAATCCCTATATGCTCCTTATTCTTTTAAATAAGCTCTAAAACACCATTATTTATGATGTTATAACATGTGCACAACATAAGATAATTTGCCATGCAACTATACAAACATTACCTATATGTTCAAGTGTCCCAAATGCAATGGTGCAAGTTTCATTGTCATGCTTATCTAATTTACATATCTAAATGATAATTTATCCATTGCATATGTTCATGTGGGATTCCAAATTATGTATTCAATGAATATATATTCATGTAAGAATGCCAATGAATGTGGATATGGATGTTTCACACTATGTTAGTCTTATCCTTGAAGATGTAATGGAATGTTCATGAATGTAATGCAAAAGGGCTTGTTTTAACTTGGGATTGAGTGTTAATGGTTAAGGTTTGTGTTTTCCATGTTAAGGGGTGTTTTTTCACAAAATTTTCTTAGAGTTATCCTAGCCTCCTCTTTTCCTCTTCAAATGGTATAAGATTTATAGATGAAGAATGGGGTACCAAACCCATCCAATCACAGATAAAACCATGAAAGTTTTGAAATCAGGCTTTCTTAGAGGTTAGTACAGCCAAGAAGTTGATTGTACAACCCTTTTATATAGTTGTAATGCCTTAGGGTTTATAGGGACATGATTTTAAAATCTTCCAAGGGTTAGCATTTAAGGCACAGTTGTACATCCAAGTGAAAGGTTATACAACCATGTTTAGTATGTTGTACAATTCACAAAATGTAGGCTGACAATCTTGGGCTTTTAGCTTTTATAGGCTTAGGTTTGGTTTTGTGGCTTATCCTAAGGTTTTCTAAGGCCTTATTCTTCTTCCTTTTGTAATTCCCCTTGCATTCTACATAATGATTATAGTGATTTTCATTATCGAGCTTACATTCTATGACCTAAAATTTAGTGCTCTCAATAGATCATGTCATCCTTTTATAGTTCAACTATTTATCGATCTCTAAGTATACTGATGTGAAATGACATTAGTAATCTTCATCAATTCATTTTCCACATGACCGTGCGATCTCATTAGTCTAACTAATTGAAGGGCTTAGGGATATAGTTATCATAAATACATAAGGGATAAATTCTTTATCAATCACTCATATTCCAATATATGATTTACTCGATGTCCAATATTAATCTGTGTGATCATCCTATTAAAAATAATGTTGGACTATATCAAAACATTAAGTTCATCATAATAGAATCTATTATGATTTTCAAGTTCGAGGATTAAGTTAATACTATTACATGAGAATCATGTATGGTAGTTTATCCATGTAGTATTCTCTTTGTGAGTAGGTCCAATATAATGTTTCTTAAATATATATCTATGTGTTTCACTTAATATCTCATATACATAACTAGTAAAATATATTCATCAATCAAAATGCATATAAGTCTTCATTTGATATTATCCCAACAATAATGATTTACTAAGGATAATTTAGAACAACATTTTTTACGTTTAAGAGTTTCACCATCAAGTCACATTCTTGATGACCTTAAGAAAAATTAAGTATTCATGGAATTTATCATTTAGTAATGAACATAATAAAATAGAAATATTTAATAAAAATGCAACCATGATGTTAATAAAAATATCCATTACAAAAATTAGCCTAAGACATATAACTAATAAAGACTCATACCTCAGTCATACCTTTAAAAGCACCCCTTAATGAAGACATTACAAATGTTTTGTCTATTGTCTATTTGAAGATAATGATGTATTCTTTTACAAATTTAAAGCAAAGGAATGATGAATTGTATGATGTCTTTTTGGATCGTATAATGCATCATACAATGTATCATTTCATGAGCATATTTAATATTAATTATGTGCATCCATTGCTTTTAATCTTAGCATACAATAAAAATCTAATAATTTTGCTAATTGTAAGCAATATCATACTAGAAGAAAGGAGGAGATTTGAGTAGCTATTAAGAAAGTACTAGCAAGTCTTCATGTAGACCTATAAGGATTTGCTAAAGGTTGATCGACAAATTGTTAAGCATAGAATTTGCATCTATTAACACATGAAATCAAAAAAATATAAGCTTAGATGATAGTGGCAAATTGAGCATAGTTGATTAAAGAAGAGGTATCTAAGCAGTTAAAAGCCAAATTTTTATAGGTTATGGACTACATAGAATGGTTAGCCAATGTAGTTTTGGTACCCAAGAAAGATGGATAGGTGGGAATGAACGTTGATTATAGGGACTTGAATGAGGCCTATCCTTAGCATGACTTCTTGCTACCCCATATTGATGTTTTGGAGGATAGTGCCATTGCATGCATCATGTGCTTATTCATGGATGGTTTCTGGAGGTACAACTAGATTCTTATGGCTAATAAAGATAAGGTTAAGATAGCTTTTATCATAGTGTGGGAGAACTTACTACTATCGAGTGATGCCATTTGGGCTAAAAAATGTTGGGCCAATGTACTAGTGGATAGAAATTGCATTATTATATAATTTGATACATAAGGAGTGAAGGAGTTATATGTTGACAATATGATGTGAAGTCAAATTCTTGTGAGATTCATTTTGAGGATTTGGAGAAATTTCTACGAAGGATACACCAATGTTTGGTGCATAATTTACATATATTTCATAATTAATTCCTTCCAAATATTATGATCTTATGTTAATTTTACATTTGTAAAGGATTAAAGGAAGATAATTTATGTTTTGTGGGGTTATAAATGGAGAAAATAGGCTAAAAATTGAGAAAAGGCAATTGAAATTTTAGTTTTGAGTACTAATCAGTTTTTTTTATGTATAACTCTCTCTACAAACCTCTAAATGATGTGATTCAAAAGGCATTAGAAAGATAAAACTTAGGGCTACAACTTTTATGGTTTGTGCTTCAGTTATTTCAACAATTATTAGGGTAAAAAATGGGTTGTAACTCAGCATGGTTGTGCTACCTCTAGACAAAGCCATGCCCCTTCCATACATGATTGTGTGCCATCAAAATTGAAAATTAAGACTAAGACATAGCTAGAAGATATGGACATGCCTATGGAATCACAAAAAGACATGGCCATGCACAAAAAAAAGTTAAAAATGGGATTTTCAAATCTTCTACAAATTATTCCTTTTCCAACTTCCCTAACTTTCAACTTAATAAATACCTCAATAGCACTATTTAAGGAGGCAAAACCCTATCAATAATGAAAGAATAAAGGGAATAATCATCAAATAACCATACAAAATCTAAGAAATCAATCAAGCAAAGGTTTAGGAGCAAACAGACGCAAAAAGGGAATCATTCAAAAGATTCAAGAATTAAAGTCCATGGCTTCATCTAAGGGATCAAGGTTTCACAAAGTTACTAGTAATCAAAGGTAGAGGATAGACTCATCCTAGCATATTAGTATCAGTGGCATCGAGTAGAGATGGCTATGGTACTTTTGAAGGCTCAGAGGGTATGAGAGGACCTGTAGGCATAATGGAGGTGTAGCCCTAAATTGTACTAATTATGGAAGAACTTATTTTAGAGAGTGTTAAGGACCTACAAGGCTTACTTGTTATGCTTATAGATAGCCAAGACATATAAGTCAAGATTGTCTAATGATAGGTTTGATTAGAGGGGAATCTTAAGTAGTTGGGCAAAACAGTATTGGACAGAATGTTCATGACACAAGTAGAGGCAGATAGCGAGGTAGAGGTAGAGGAGGACATGATGGAATAACTTCAGTTTTAGTAGTGGACAGGCAACCAATACTCAACCACGGGCTAGAGTTTATGCTATCACTCGTCAAGAAGCTCCAACAGCTCTCAAAGTTATTTTTGGTACAATTTCTATTTATGATTTAGATTAATATGTATTAATAGATATAAGATCCATGCATTCATTTATGTCTTTAGAAGTTGCATCACGAGTGCATGTTGTAGTTGAATCCTTAGGATAAGATTTAGGTGCTTTGATGCCTTTTAGAGGTAGTGAGATTGTAAATAAAGTATGTAGAACTTGTCTAGTGCTAGCCTGCATATTTGATATTGATTAACTTTAAGGAATTTAATGTTATTTTGAAATGGACTGGTTAGCAAAACATCATGCAGTTTTAGATTATTATACTAAAGAATTGATTATCAGATCTTCAGGACAACTAAAAGTTATATTTGTTGGGAGCATAAAATTATTACAACTTGCTTAATCTCAGCTATTCAAGCTTTTCAACTAATTAAATATTGTTGTGATGCATTTTTAGCAAGTATGGTGGACACTAGTATTCCTAGATTGGGTTTGGTAGATATTCCTATAGTAAGAGAGTTTCCAAAAGTATTTCTTGATGACTTACCAGGTTTGCCAACCCATAGAGAAGTTGATTTTAATATTGAGACCTTTCCACGAGTGGCACCTATTTTTATTACACCATATTGAATGGCAGCAGTTGAACTGCAACAATTAAAGAAATAATTAGAATAGTTGTTGTAAAAAGGTTTCATTCTATCTAGTACATCTCTTTAGGGGGCATCAGTGCTATTTATGAAGAAAATGATGGGAGCAAGTGATTGTGTATTGATTATAGGCAACTGAATCGAGTAACTGTAAAGAATAAATATCCCTTATCAAAAATTAATGATTTGCTTGACCAACTTTGAGGTGTAACGGTATTTTCAAAAATTGATTTGAGATATGGCTATTAGTAGTTGAGAGTTGCTAAGCCAGGCATTCCAA
The DNA here is from genome assembly GCA_949677035.1 of Omphalea diandra. NCBI lineage: Eukaryota > Viridiplantae > Streptophyta > Magnoliopsida > Malpighiales > Euphorbiaceae > Omphalea > Omphalea diandra. Next base: position 6,759 of record CATIWR010357181.1, read on the forward strand.
AACATGTTTTTCATACTAGGTATGGCCATTACGAGTTCCTTGTTATACCTTTTCGATTAATTAATGAACTCCTTTAAGATATGTAATACTATTCTCAATTGCTGCTCATGATTTTATGAGTATATGAGAATGTCATCAATGAACATAGTCACAAACTAATCAAGATATTGCTATATGGCCATTACGAGTTCCTTGTTATACCTTTTCGATTCATTAATTCACCGACATCATTTATGGCATTAATGAATCATACCATATAGCAATATCTTGATTAGTTTGTGACTATGTTCATTGATGACATTCTCATATACTCATAAAATCATGAGCAGCAATTGAGAATAGTATTACATATCTTAAAGGAAAAATAGTTATATGCCAATTTGAATAAATGTGACTTTTGGATTGAAAAAGTGGTCTTTTTAGAGAATATTATGTCCAAACATGGTGTTCAACCTGATCCAGCTAAGGTAAAAGTGTGGGATCCACCTAAAAATGTATCAGAGGTGCATAGTTTTCTTGGGTTGGCTTGTTATTATAGACAATTTGTGGAAGGATTCTCCATTATTGATGGGCTATTGACAAAATTATTACGAAAAATGTAGCATATAAATGGGATGATCAATGTCAGTAAATTTTTAAGGAACTAGATAAAAGATTAATTATGACACCAATATTGACATTACCATCAACAAATGGTGGATTTTTGGTGTACACTGATGCATCAAGATAAGGGTTAGGTTGTGAATTGATGCTGCATGGAAAGGTGATAGTATATGCTTCTCGACAACTAACGCCTCATGAGTTAAATTATCCTACACATGACTTGAAGTTGGCAACCATTGTCCACTCCTATAAAATTTAGAGGCATTACGTGTATGAAGAGACATTTCATATTCTAATAGATCATAAAAGCTTGAAATATATTCCAATATAGAGAGAATTCAATCTAAGGCAGAGAAGATGGATAGAATTATTAAAGGACTATGATTGCAATATTGATTATCATTCGAGTAATGTTGTTGTTTTTTATGTTTTAAGCTGAAAAGCCTTAGATGTTGTTGCTGGTATGGCTAGTTATAATTTGACATCCTTAGTTAATCTTTGTGCTTTAAATGTAAAATTTGAGATTTAGAATGTGACAACTTTAATGGCTACACTTCAGTTAAAGCTTGTGATAGATGATAAAATTAGAAAAGTTTAGAGGAAGGATCTATCTTTGCAGAAAATGCTATAGAAGATACAATAAAGAAAGAAGACTAATTATTAATTAGAGATTATGGGATGATAGTGATGGTAGTCAAGTCTATGTATCAAATGTTGATGGTTTGAGATTAGAGATTATGTGGGAGGCACATAATAGATCATATGCTATGCACCCTGGAAATACAAAAATGAATAGAAACCTGAGGTCACATTTTTAGTGGTTAATGATAAAGAAAGATATAGTTGAGCTTGTATGAAGATGTTTAACCTGCTAACAGATCAATATAGAACATCAAGCACCAGCAGGTAAGTTGCATCATTTATCTATTCCTGTATGGAAATGGGAGAAAATTGCAATAGATTTTGTTATTAGTTTGCTTTAAGCACAAAAAAAGCCATAATGTTGTTTGAGTCATTATAGATAGACTCACAAAATCTGTACACTCCTTGCATATATGACAAAGATTCACTTCATAGACTGCTTAAAATATATATTGTCGAGATTGTGAGATTATATGCCATTCCTATTTCTATTGTATCAAATAGTGATCCTCGATTCACTTCTTATTTTTGGAACAACATACAAATAGCCTTAGATACTCGTTTGAATTTTAGCACCACTTTCACCCACATATTGATGGTCAATCAAAGAGGACTATTCATACATTAAAGGATATGATGCGAGTTTGTGTGTTATAATTCAAAGGTAATTGGGATGATCATTTGCCATTAATAGAGTTTATATATAATAATAGTTATCACTCCAATATTGGCATGCCACTATTTGATGCTTTATATGGTAGGAAATGTAAAGTCTAATTTGTTAGGATGTTGAAGGGATGAGACCGTTTGAAGGTCCTAAGATGGTACAGGATATAATGGCCAAAATCCAAGTAATCAGAAGATGTTTGCGAACTACTCAAGAAAGGCAAAAAGGGTATGTTAATAGAAATAGACGAGAAATAGAATACCATATTGGAAATAAAGTATTTTTGAAGGTTTCAACATGGATGGGCATTATTAAGTTCAACAAATAGGGAAAGTTAAGTCCAAGGTTTGGGCCATATGAGATCATAGATAGCATTAGGCCTTTGGCATATCAATTGGCATTACTTGTAAAATTATTTTAGATACATGATCTATTCCATATTTCAGTGCTCCAAAGGTATCGATATGATCCTAGCCATATATTATCAGAGCTAGAGATTAAATTGTCTAATGATATAACTTATCACGATTAATACTAGTTCAAATTATTGATCAACAACTAAAATAGTTAAGGAATTGAGTGATACTCATGGTTAAAGTGAGATGGAGCCATCATTCACCTAAGGAGGCCACTTGGGAAGTAAAGGAACATATGAGATGACAATATACCGATCTATTCTAAATTTTTAGTAAGTAAAATTTTGAGGATGAAATTTCTATATGAGGGGGAGAATTGTAACATCTTCAACACAAAACATATGCATTTTAATTATGTTATATTTAAATATATACATCATATGGCATAAGCATGACAATAACACTTATATTATTACATTTAGATAGTATGAGAGAATTTTAATGATGTTGTGTCACTTTAGTACTTTATGTCTTATGAATAAGATAATGAACCTACTTTAGGAATGATTAGTAAATTGGGTGCCATAAATTTAATGTCGCTCCTCTAAGTTTTTCACTAAAATATGCAATTGGTTTGGAATCTTGCATCAAAATAACCTTTATTCTAACCCTAGATGCATCACATTCTACCTTAAAAGCTTTGTTAAAGTTAGGCAAACACAATAATAGTGCACTAATCAATTTTTCTTTCAAAGTATTAAAAGATTATTCATGCACTTCATCCCACTTAAAAACAACATTCCTTTTAACAAGTTCATTCAAAGGTTAGGCAATGGTATTAAAATCCTTAACAAACCTTTTATAAAAACTTGCTAACCCATGAAAACTTCTTACCACATTCGTATTCTTAGGATTAAGCCATTCTCATATCGCCTTTACCTTTTCTTCATCAACACTGACACCTTGTGAACTAACAACAAATCTAAGAAACGTAACTGATTTCATGCAAAATGTGCACTTTTTAAGATTATCATACAATTGATGTTTTCTCAGCACACTAAACACATCATATAAATATTTCAAGTGCTTATCCAAAGTCTTATTATAAATCAAAATGTCAATAAAGTAAACTACCATAAATTTTCATATAAAAGCATAGAAAACATGATTCATTAACCTCATGAATGTACTTGGCGCATTAGTTAAACCAAATGGCATTACTAACCACTCATACAATCTATATTTTATTTTGAATGCAGTTTTCCACTCATCTCCCTCTCTTATGCGAATTTGATAATAGCCACTTTTCCAATCAATTTTAGAAAATAAATAAAAGCCATGTAACTCATTAAGCACATCATCTAACTAATGGATAAGATGCCTATACTTTATCATTATCTTATTGATAGTTTAACAATCTACATATAAGCGCCACATTCCATCTTTCTTTAGTACTAAGATGACAAGTGTCGAACATGGACTAAAACTCTCCCTTACAAATCCCCTTTGCACCTACTCATCTAGTTACCTTTGGATCTCATTAGTTTCTTCGAGATTAGCTTTATAAGCCAATTGAATTGGTATGGTACATCTAAGTATGAAGTCTATTTAGTGTTGTTCAGTACCTCTTATGAGAGGTAATCCTTATAAAGTCTCTTTAAGAAAAAGATCCTTGAAATTTGCAACAAAGACACATAACACTAGACAAAGATGGGTTAACGTTGTTAGAAGAAAGATAAATGTTCTTGTGTATGAGTACAAATATTTGTTCTCTAGTGATCAAAATTCTATTAACCTCTTTTTTTTTTTTTTTTTTTTTTTTTGCAATCAAAATGTATTCCCACTCTTATTTTTTTTTGCACATTTTTTTCAACTACTCTCTCTTCCTCACTTTCAGTGTTCTCTCTCTTGCATACTCTTTTTTATTTTCAATTTTTCTTTCTTCCTTACTTTTTTCTCTCTTTTGCATATTTTCTTTCTTTTCATCTTCCTTATATATTTGTTTTTCTCTCATCTTGCACTTTCTTAGCATTCTCAATTGATCCTTACAAGCTTGTAATGGTTTGATACAAGTTAGTACAAAACATTGCTTATTAATTATAAAGGAATAACAATTTTTGCACCATCATGTATGACATTTCTATCAAATTGTCATGGTTGACCATGCAAAATATGACCCACATGCATTGGTGTAACATAACATAATACATCATCCATATATTTGCCAATGGAAAAAGACACTAACATTGGGTTGTTAACCCATTATTTCCCCATAATTATTAAGCCAAGTGAGTTTGTATGGTTTAGGATGTTTCATGGTATGCAAGTCTAGCTTTTATACCAACAATGCACTAGCAATATTGGTGTAACTAGCCCCATCAATAACCAAATGCATACCTTGCCTTTCACATGACATCTAGTGTGGAAAATTTACTTACGTTACTCCTTATCCTCATCTTTGGGTTATGCACTCAATTCTCTCCTTGTTACTAACAATTCACAATGAAGGGGCCCTTTGTTGGCCTAGGGCATTAAGAAGGGGGTTGAATTAGTGGTTGATTGAAAATTAAAATGAAAGATAAATCTATTTAAGAAGTTGTGAAGGAGAAGAGAGGAATTAACATGTGTTTATAGTGGTTTGGGTGTTAACAAACCCTATATCCACTCCTTAATTATCTATAATTAGGCGTTTTACTCAACTCAACTGGCGTTTCTAAGTTGACACCAAACTTTTACAACTTATGTTTAAGGCTCACATAAGAAACCTTACACTTTGTTTTTTCTAGGCTCACACAAAAATCTCTCACAAGTGTCTTGTAGGCTCACACTAAAACCTCTCACAAGTGTTTTGTAGGCTCACACTAAAACCTCTCACAAGAGTTTTTACTCTATGCTCATGCACAACCACTTTATAATGGTGTTTATTGCTCACACCTAACAATCAATAATATATAAATGAAAATGAAAGATTGAGTAAAAAATAGGCAAGAGTTTAGTTACAAATTATGAATTCTCTTTCATTTACATCTATTTGGTGGAGTATTTATAGTTCATATCCACCAAAGAGACGTTGGTCTAAAACTATCAACAAATCTCCTGCATGTGCTAGGTAGATTTAGCATTAAATGTTTGTCAAGTAGACGTTGCAGTCACTATTATCATTTCACGATTGTAAATTTCCAATTTCTATTATGAAGCTAAAAATTTTAGCGAAAAACCCCATTTGTGTCTAACGGCTAGTCCATGTGTAGTTGTCCATTGGTTGTCTAGGAAAATATAGTCGTTGTGCTCTAACAACTATCAATAGTCACAATCGCAAACTAAATAAATCTTGGGCGCGATTGAGACTGTGAATTCCTCTATTTAGAGAGGAATTTATAACTTTATGAGTCGTGGTTGCTACCAAATATTCACCCTCGTGATTTTTTATCTTCAATGGATACCTAGGACAATTGGCATATTGTGGTTGTAGCTTTGATTCCCTCCTTTGTCACTATGAAAGTCGCGGTCACGATTCTGGACGTGATACCCATCATAAATTCCTTGGTGACTCAAGCTCACGTCCTTCGGCTATGTCGCAGCTGTGAATTTGCCCATGAATTCCTTTGGCCTAGCTTCATCTATCCTTGTGACTAATTCAAGATCGCGATTTATAATATACACACCGCGAATTTGGATAAACTTTACAAAGTTGGAGATTTTGAATTTCATCCAACTTTCAATGAAAAAACTAACTTATAATATTCAAAACAACACTAAATGAAAATATTAGTACTGATCAATCTCTATTGGCAAGATCAAAAGAGGTTCATGACTTAGGTTAAACCAACCTAGTCTAACAATCTCCCCCTTTTTTATTTTGACAACTTAGATTGATCTTAAAGGAAAATAGATGCATAAGTTGTGATGTTGGGATAGCAAATGATTCAATGGATAAAATTTCTAGTTAATAATCAAAGTAAAATTTTAAGTATGAATGATAAATAATGGTCCCCCTCAACTTATGCTTTTCTCTTCCAAATTATTTTTTACATACAATTCTCTCCTTCTTTGACAATATCAAAAAGAGGGTAAATGGAGAAGAGCAAATAACATGCATAAATATTAAATAAAGTAAACATAAGGAGCAAATATTAATGCATAGAATCATAAAAATGACAATAAACATAAGAGTTGCAATCAGCATAAAAATAAATTCAATCACATAATAGATGAGACAAAGGATTGGAAAACAAACATTTTTATTTATATATAAGTTGTGGGATCAACAACTTTACAGCAACAACAAAGAAAAAATACAAAGAAATTCTAGTCTAGAAGATTGAAGAATTATCATCATCTCCAAAATCATTTTGCTCTTCATTGTCACCTCCTCCTTCAACTTCATCCCCATCTTCATCCTATTAGTTGTCTTCATCCTCTGATGTATCCTCATAATCCGTAAAATTAGGAAGATGGCAAGGAGGAACAACCATCTTCTCTTACAAGTCAACCAAAGCACTATAGGGGATAAGAAATAAGGAGAAATCTCCTTTTCAACATATGCATCGCCTTGTCCAACTTTTGGTTGATGGTGGCAAGAGAAAGTTTAGACTTAGATTTTGGTTGAGGAGGTGGGACTGGTATTGTGCCCTCTTCAATGACAAGTCTTTTTCTTTTAGAGGTTTGAGATGTTTCCATACTTTTGGGCCTAAGAGCACCCAAGGTATAGGCATAGGAGTCCATGTGAATGGTTTTGGCATTGATAAGATAGGTAAGGTCCATAAAGTTCCATAAAGTTTTGGAAAGGAAGGAGTTTCATAGTGAGGAATTTTTCATTGTCCTTATTAAGAGCACCAACAAATCTGTAGATGGCAGTTACTTAGGAAGGAAGGAGAATTTGGCTCTTAGGTTTAGTGCTCATGTGGATCAATTGATCCACAAGGTAGCGACTAGATTGGATAGGTTTGTTTTTCACAAGATAAAAAAGAAAGGCAGAGTCTTTTTTGAGATATGTTGGACTAGGATGGTTAATCCTAAGTCTTAAACCTCGTTTAATCTTGATAAAGGAGATTGATCAATTTTATAGTTTCAATTAAGTGTTGTTTTGCATATTTTAGTTAGTCTCTAAATTGGAAGTTGGATTAAGTCCATAATCTCTAAAGAAAGCAAAGTGCCTCCTAATTTGCAATCGCAACTTCAAATATCGCAACTACAACTTAGATTAAGGCAAGTTGAAAAAATTGGATAAGCAAATTTGTGGGCTAGTTCTCTGCCACAACCCATCCAAAGATAAGAGAACCAAAGTCACAAACGAACTCGCAGCGTGTGTCATGCCTCAATCGCGATCGCAAATTTCAAAGTAACTCAAGAGGGAATCAAGTCACAACCACAACATGACAAGTATCACAGGTGACCGTTGGAAGATCAAATTTGTGATGGCAACTTATGGGTAGCAACCGCGAATCATAAGGAAGAAGATGGATAGTTTGACAGACGAATTCGCGTCCTAAGTCGCACCGTGTAAAAGACAAATTGTGACCGCTATTTTTATGAGCAGGTGAAAGGCAACGACTATATTTTCCTGGTAAACTAATGAGAAGATGACATGTGGACGAGGCATTAGACACAAACGGGGATTTCCACTACAATTTTGGGCTCCCATATGGAAAATTGGAAAATCGCGACCGCAAAAGAGTAGTAGCGACTATGAATAAAGCCTTAATGCAAAATCTATCTAGCATACTTTAGAGATTTGCTACCAGTTTTATTGCAATGTCTCTTTGGTGGGTAGAGGCTATAAATACCTCACCAAACAGATGTAAATGCAAGAGAATTAATTAATTTGTAACCCAAACTCTTCAATTTTGCTACTCAATCTTTTCTATTCTTTAAGTGATTATTTGGTGTGAGCATAAACACCATTTGTAAAGGTTATAGTGTGAGCATGTAAAAACCCTAAAGAGAGGTTATTGTGTGAGCCTTACAAACACAAATGTAAAGGTTGTTGTGTGAACCTCAAAAACACAAGTGTAAAGATTGTTGTGTGAGCTGTGAAAACACATGTGTGAAAGTTAGGTGTGAGCTTAGAAACACCATTTGAAGATGGTGGAACACCCAATTGTAGAGAATTGAGGAGTGGACATAGGGTTACCCAAACCACTACAAATTGTGTGCCTCTTTCTCTACTCTTTTATATCTATTTACTCCATGTGTGTCTCTTTCTCTACTCTCTATATTTATTTACTCCATTTTTTTATACACCAATTCGACCCCCACCCCCCCTTCTTGGTGCCTAGGGCCAACAAGTGGTATTAGAGCCAAGCCTCACATTCTAGCCTTAATTGGGTGAGATAAGATCAATGGCATAAGAGGGAATCCATTCACACCTCAAGCCTCACTTTGATGGATCTGACTATACTTATTGAAAGTATAGAATGGAAATCTATCTTGGCACAGATGTGGTGGACCTTTGGGATATAGTTATCAAAAAATGGAAGCCACCTACTAAGGTAGTGGATGGAATTAAAGAACTTATCCCAAGGGAAGAATGGGTTGAAGCTCACTGGAATTCAAATGACAAAAATAAAAAGGCAACGACCATTCTTCTAAGCTCTCTCTCTCTAGAGAAGTGATTGGAAGAGTGCAACATTGTCAAACAACACATGCCATTTGGAAGACACTTGAGAATTACCACGAAGGCACAACACTAGTTAAGTTAAGCTGATTGGAGATGTACGTGACTAAATTGGAGCTATTCATGATGAAGGACAATGAAAGCATCACTAAAATGATGAATAGGCTCTTATCTATAGTCACCAATATGAAGAAATTTGAAAGGACTCTCACAAACTATGAGGTAAACACAAAATCCTTAAAATGCTTCCTTTAGATAAATTTAGTGCTAGAGTGTGCAACATCCAAGAGTCCAATTCGAAGATTGTGAAGGTGCCAACAGTCGTGTTAATAGGCAAACTCTTAACTCATAAGTTAGCCTTATAAAAAATGAGCAAATAAAGAAGCTAAGAGGCTAAGGAGATAAACCAGAAAAAGAAAGAAGAGCCCTAATTCTTAAATCTTCAACAAAGGAGAAAGAGGTAGAAATTACCTCAAGTGATGAAACATGTGGCAAGGAAGAAGAGGAGCTAACAATGCTCGCAAGAAGGATAAAGGAGTTGATCAAAAGAATAAAAGAAAGAAAAAGTTTTAAGAAGACAACTCCTAGTCCAAGAGAAAAATCCAACGATGTCACTTGCTATGAATGTGGCAAGCAAGGCCACATCAAGTATGAGTATCCCAAATTGAAGAAGAAGAAGAAGAGATGGGACAAAAAAAAAGAAGAAGAGCTTATCAACTACTTGGGATGACAGCTCAAGTGAAGAAGAGGAAGAAGGAGAAGTTGCCAATATTTGTTTCATGGCATAAGAAGATCCTACTAATGAGGAAAGTACTTCTTCCCATTCTAATTCAGATTTTGAATTTGATGAAATAGATGAAGAGCTTCTAGAGGCTCTAACTATAAGATGTGACAAATACAAGTCATAAATGAAATCTTACAAAAGAAAATGTCAAAAATTAGAGGATGATTATAAATCCCTAAATGACATTGAAGGAGAATTGAGAGCACTTAATGATGAGCTCAAAAAATCTATGGATAGTCTTTCTACATCATCTTCTTCAATGGCTTCACTAAGAAAGGAGAATGACACTCTAAAGGGAAAAGTCATTGAAATTAGAAGCTCAATCTCTAAATTCCATAAAGGAAAAGAAACCTTAGACACATTGATTGTGTCACAAAGACCACCACTAATTATACATGGTCTAGGCTTCAATGGAGCCTCCTTATCATCTCAAACCATATTTGTTATAGCTTTTGAACCTCAAACCTCAAGGGTTGAGGTAATTGGGAAGAAAAGTGCTCCTAGCACTAAGCTTCCCAAGCCTAAGGTTAAAGGGAAGGCTCCCCAAAGCTCTAGAGCCAAGACTCAAAGAGCGAACTATGCCTACATGTACAACAAATAGCATGGCCATTCTTATAAGAAACTCTCTACTCCTACTTATCATATATGTACATGCATGCATTCACATGGTTAAGGTATGAGAAGGCCTCCTACTCATACTAAACATGTGCATAAGAGAAAGACTCCCAAGTCTAAACTCTAATGCCAATATTGCATGAGATTTAGACACATCAATTTTCAATGCTATATTAAGAAGGCTCACCTCAAATTAGAGGACCCTTCAAATCCTAACCCCCTAGGACCCAAGTATACTTGGGTACCTAAGAAAAGGTAACTTACTTTTATTGTGTAGGGAAGTGTGGCAGCCACCAAATCAAGCAATTGGCATGTGGATAGTGGATATTCCAAGCATATGACTATAAATAGAAAGCTATTCATGACATTGAAGGAAAAAAAAGGTGAAGATCTCACATTTGGTAACAATGCCAAGGGTAAGATAATTGGCATTGGAACCATTGGTAAGAATGGTTACTCTTTAATTGATAATGTTCTTTTAGTTAGCAGCTTACAACATAATTTGTTAAGTGTAAGTCAATTATGTGACAAAGGTAATAAAGTCACCTTTGATCCTAGGGAATGTTGATTCACCACTTTAGTGGATGATGAGGTCATTTTCAAGGGT
>CATIWR010357198.1:0-18549 GCA_949677035.1 Omphalea diandra
AAAACACAATTATTCAATCATCATCAAGCTCAGTATTGTCTTCATCATCATCATCAAATTGATCATCTTCAATCTCCTCTTCTTCTTCATATTCTTCATCTTCTTCAACATCATCTTCTTCCTCATCTCTAAGTACTAAAGGAGTGTTGGCTCTCGTATGAGAAGATGTTTTTATCTTTCCTTTTTTTATTTGTTTAGGCTTAGCACTTGAAGTGGAAACGGGTGTGGTGCTTATGCCTTTAGTAGGATATGTTGCCTCCTCAACTCCACTAGCTCTAACAACTGCACCCTAAGTTTCACCATCAAACACCAATTCGTCTTCATCATCAGATTTTCCATCCATTTTACCCGTCAACCATTCATTACTATCATCAATATCACTCAAAGAAATGAGATCAATTTAGTCTCGTGCATCATATTGATGCTTTAACGCTCGATTGTATTTCACAAATACCAAATAATTTAAGTGTTATTGAGTTAGCCAATTTCTTTTTTTGCTATGAATCTGCAACATATCACAAATTCACAGTAACTTAATAAACAAAATATATAATAACAAATTGAAAACCTTACTTCTAAAAGGAACATACTAACATAGTAAACATTAAATGTAATTACTTATTTGCTCACACACGCTCCAATTGCGTTCACAGCCTGAAGCACAAGTGAGGCTAAGCATCGTAATGACAAATTTTTGCAAATTTAAAGTTGATGATCCATAGGATTTCCACCATTTAGCTGGAGATTTTACTTTTCTATGTCTAATGGCCAATTTCATCCCAAATATCCATTCTGCATTTCGATATAATGCGAGTTGGTCGGTAATTTTGTCCTGCTCAATATGGCTTGGAATCAATCTCTCCAAAGTCGTCATCACTTCTTGATCTTCAGATAGATTGGGATTTGAATAAAAGAACTTTAGATTAAGATAATATCCTGCTGCATGCAAAGGCTGGTGAAGTTGGCATTCCCATCTATTATCGATGATTTTGAACACTTGTATTTTTCTTCTTTGTCATCAAAAAACTTCATAATCGCTTCTTTAGTCCTATCCATAGCCTCATAAATATAACCCATTGTTGGTTTTTATCACCATCAACTAATCTAAGACCACGAACTAAAAGACCAAATATCTTCAAGATATACACAACACTAGTCCAAAATCTAGGCATTAAGATAATTTTAGTTGTTTTCTTTCCAGCAGCTTCTTTTGCGCATTTGCTATTTGTCCAATTGTCTGAAGTGAACATTTTTCTTAAATTGTGTTTCTACTTGTGTATCCTTTGAAGAGTGAGAAAAACAATAGCAAATCTTGTGACAGCAACTCGAACAAGGTCTCTGTCCTGTAAAATGCCTTAATAAATTGACCACACTTGGCCAACATAAATGTAATCATTCAAGCTTATTGCCCATTTCAATGTTACTTTAAAAGTAGACAAATTTCCAATGTCTTCTAAAATCAAATCTAAGCAATGTGCAGCACAAGGTGTCCAATATAAATGTGATCTTTTGATTTTCAATAATTTTTCTACAGAAATTAAAGAATTAGTGAATTTAACATGCGTGAAATGACTTTATTTTCTAAGAAAAATGTGATTGAGGAGAAGAAAGAAAGTTTCTTACCAGCAAACACATTGAAAGTTGCATTATCAATAACAACTTGTACAACATTTGCCTTTCCCACACGCTCCACAAATCTATCGAGCAATTCAAACATTTTCTCTCTAGCCTTTGAATATTCAGAAGCATCAATAGACTCAAGAAAAAATGAACCTTTAGGGCAATTCACTAAAAAATTAATGAGTATCCTCTGCTTTTTATCTGTCCAACTGTCTGCCATGATAGAACAACTCTATTTAGTCCATTCTTCTTCATAAGACTTCATCATAGTTTTCATGCTATCAATTTCTTTTCTCAAGAAAGGAACTCACGCCTCATCATAGTTTGGTGAGCTTATAGACTCCACCTTTACTTGAAAACTATGATAGTTAACAGCATTAAAGGGAATAGCCACATCATACATCTATCGAGCTATGTCTCTACAAGCTTTTTCTCGCAATTCCTTTTTGCATGTTCATTTATCGTAGTTTGCTTCCCCTTTTTCAAGTATTTCATACTTTGAACAATTTTTTCTACATTAGAAGCAAAATATACATTCATTGGACCTCTTTGCCTTGACCTCTTTTGCATATTCACAGATTTAGTACTACTACCTTTTGAGCCGCTAGTAGCTCCAATATCATCCAACTCTTAAGCATTATTACCATAAATATCTACATCCACAAAATCTAGAATTTCAAGTCTTTCAAGATTAGATTCAACAACTTTCTTCTCCATGTATTCTTGAATTTATTGATGCACATGAGGTGGACATCTTGTGCAAACGTTGGCATTTCAAAATCCTTTAGCAATATGTTTGACACGATAAATACCTCATTTTGTAAGTTTTTCACAAAAGTTACAAATCAAATTGTTGGAGTTATTTAGTGTTTCCATACGAACATACTTCCATCTCGGATCTTTTGATGGATTTGTTGAAGCACTAGAAGTCGTACTAGCTTCCATAATGCATTAACAAGGCTGAAATCAACATAAAATAATCAATACTAAAGAAACCAAATCAACACCAAATCAATACAAAATCAGCTCTAAATCAATATAACAAGCACATTCATAAGCACAAAATCAACACTAAAACCAGCATATCAAATTTAATATAACCAATATATTAATAAGCATTAAATTAGCACTTAAAACAAACATAACCAGCATAAGAACCAATCAACAACCAGTTTATAACAGGAGAAGAAAAAATTGAAGAGGAAGAGAAAAAGAAAAAGAAAGAAAAAGAAAAAAAAAAAGATTGACAAGAAAATGAATAAAGATAAAAAGAAAAAAGAATAAGAAAGAGGAGCGATCAACTGTGTTTTATAAAAGGACAAGGAAAAATTGAAAAGAGAAAAGGAAAGAAAAAGAAAAAGATTAGATTAACAAAAAAATAGAATAAGGAAGTAAAAAGGAAAAAAGATGAAGGAAGAGGAAAAGATTGTGTACCTGTTGTTGGAGATGAAAGAGCTGATTATTTCTTCTTCTTCTTCTTTCTTCTTCTTTTGTTTTTTCAGCAGTTTTCTTCTTCTTCTTCTGTTTTTTCTTCTTTCTTCTGTTTTTTCAGCAGTTTTCTTTTGTTTTTTCAATAGTTTTCTTCTTCTGTTTTTTCTCCTTTTGTTTTTCCGGCATAATTTCTTCTTCTGTTTGTTTTATGGCTGGAGCAAATCCGTTTTGTTGCCTTAATCTTCTGTTTTTTTTCCTTTTCTACTGCTGTAGTAGCCTTATTACTGCCTCTCTTTTGTCTTTTCTTGAAATAATCAGTTGTGGTAAGGTTTACTAAAAGAGTTTTTTAATTTTAAATCAATGGTCCAGATTTACTAAAACATAAAACAAAAAAATATGCATAGATTGTCACGAAGGCACGCCTTTAGGGTGCCTCGCCTGAGGCTCAAGGCACACAAAGGCGCACACCTTTGTGACAGCGCCTACCTTTGGCTTTCTAAGACGTAGAGACTGGTGTCTGACACCTCAGGCGCGTCTTTAACAACTATGCCTTCATTGATGACTTTTTCTGTGTGATTTGGCTTTATTGAATGAAAAATCGTTTTGAATTATTTTCTCGTTTTTGTGCCTTTTGTGCTGAAATTCAAACACAATTTAATGTTTCTGTGCATTCATTAAAAAGTGATAATGCCAAAAAATATTTTTATGATTCTTTTCTGACTTATATGATTTAGAATGACATTCTTCACTAATCCTCTTATGTTGATGCATCATCTTAGAATGGTGTGGCTGAAATTAAAAAATATATATATCTCCATGAGACAGTCAGACACTCCTTTTCCAAATGCATGTTCCTAAATTATTCTGGGCTGATGCAGTTTCTACATTATGTTCTTTGATTAACCGCATGCATTCATCTATTCTTTATTGTCAGATTTCTTACACTGTCATTTTTTCTACTAAACCCTAATTTCCTATTAAACCTCTAATTTTTGGTAGTACATGTTTTGCTCGGTGTTCAACCCCAGGTCACTAAATTAGATCCTAAGTCTTTAAAATGTGTTTTTGTAGGTTACTATCGTTTACAAAAGGGCTATCAGTGCTACTATCCTAATCTTAACAAGCATCTTGTATCAGCTGATGTCACCTTTCGGGAAAATATTCCCTTCTTTTCTACTTCTATCCCTTTCAGTAAGGAGGATGATGATCTGCTGGTTTATATTGTCACCTACCAGTTAACTAATGTTACTCCCTCTTCAACCCCACCGCCACCCCCACCACCATTGAAACCTCATATTCACCAAGTCTATTCCAGACAATGAGACCACTTGATACCTATTCGACACTAATCTCTTTTTCGCCATCCGATCATGTGATTGGTGATCTTGATATTTTAATTTCCCATCATAAAGGTAAACATTTGTGCACGTATCTTATCTCTTCCTTTGTCTCTTATAATCACTTGTCTTCTTTTTCTTGTTCCTTTGTCTCCTTTGATTCTGTCTTTTCCTAAAACAGTTAATGAAGCCTTGTCTCATCCTGGCTAGTGTGGTGCTATGATAGAAAAGATAAATACTTTAGATGCTAATGGTACTTGGGATTTAATGGACTTACCTGTAGGAAAAAAGCCACTCATAATTGGCCTTTACGTCAATTGAATATAAAAAATGAATTCTTATATGGTGCTTTTTAGAAAGAAGCATATATGGAGCAACTTCCAAGATTTATTGCTCAGGAGAAGTATGAAACAATGTCCTTATATGGTATGAAACAAAGTCCTTGTTCTTAGTTTGACAAATTTAGTCAAGTAATGAAAAAATTTGGGATGAATAAAGGCAAGTTTGATCGCTCAAATTTCTATGATCAATCTTCAACTGACATCATTCTCCTTGTGTATCTGGATGATATTGTCATTGCTAAAAGTGATACTATGGGAATTTCATTTCTCAAGACTTGTCTTCACAATTAGTTTCACACGAAAGATTTTTAGTTTCACGCGAAAGATTTAAGCCCATTGAAGTATTTCTTTGGAGTTGAGGTGACAAGGAGCAAGAAAGATATTTTCTTATCTTAGAGGAAATTTATACTTATTAATTGAGACTAGAAAATTTGGGAACTATGTCATGTAGCGCTCTAATGCTTCCTAATCTGCAGTTCACAAAAGATGGAGACTTATTTCAAGATCCTGAGAAGTATAGAAGACTAATTGAAAATTTGAATTATCTTACAGTAACTTGTCTTGATATTATATAATCTATAGTGTTGTAAATTAATTTATGTGTTTTCTTACTATTCATCATTGGGTAGCATTAGAATAAATTCTATGTTGCTTAAAGGGGCACTTGGATGAGGAATATTGTATAAAAATCATAGACATACTCACATTGAGTGTCTCAAATGCTGATTAGGCGGGTCTAAGATTGACCAAAGATCTATTATTGGCTATTGTATATTTGTTGGAGGAAATTTGATCTCATGGTAAAGTAAAAAGCAAAATGTTGTATCTTGATCTAGTGCAAAATCAAAATATAGAGTTATGATATAGTCTATGTGTAAAACAATATGGATATATAAGCTCTTAAATGAAATAGGCTTTAAAGTCTTAATACCAGCAAAATTGTGTTGTGATAACCATGCTCTTCATATCTATTTGTAACCTTGCTTTTCATGAAAAACTAAGCATTTTGAGATTGATTGTCACTTCGTTTGTGAAAAGGTGCTACAAAATTTGATTTCTATAGGACGTGAAAACTGGAGAACAACTAGGAGATATTTTCACCATAGCTCTCAATGGGGTTTGAATTGATTATATTTCTAACAAGCTAGGCATGATTAATATCTATGCTCCAGCTTAAGGAAGCTAGGCATCATTAATATCTATGCTCCAGCTTAAAAGGAGGGGGGGGTAGCTGTAGATATTGTCAATACTCGTGGATAATTAAAGGCTTAAATTGTTTATATGAATAAAATCATCTAATTTCACAATAACTTAATAATAACTATTTTATAAAAGTATATATATGACTTTATAATTTTGTATATTAATGAAGATGCACCTTGCTTTTTGCATGTACATGTTTCTCCCATATTTCCATTTCCTATATATTTTAAAAAAGCCATTTTGCCATGTCTGTTTCTGCATTTCCATTTTCGCCCTTCAAATGCAGAGTCAAACAATGTCATAGTAGAGATTTAATGCATTTTTTGAATGTTTTTCAGGTTTACGTGGATACAGTGGGAGATGCTGAGAAGTACAGATTAAAACTCTCAGAAAGATTTCCTTCCATCAAATTTGTTGTTGCAAAGAAGGCTGATAGTCTTTATCCAGTTGTGAGTGGAGCAAGCATAGTTGCTAAGGTAATAAGACATCCTTTGTGCTTATCATCTTTCAATTATTCATATCTAATGATTGCCTTTCAAATGATAAAAAAGGTTACCAGAGACACAGCTTTGCGCGAATGGGTACTTGATGAAACAGCAGAAGGCATGAATAGGAATTTTGGTTCTGGATACCCTGGAGGTTAGAAGTGCTAAGTTATTTCTGATGCATGTTATTTCTTCTGTTAATTTGAGATGCTTATTTTATCAAATGGAATCTGGTTTTAGATCCTGAAACCAAGGCCTGGTTGGAACAACACAAACACCAGGTATTTGGATTTCCAACATTGGTCCGCTTCAGTTGGGGCACATGCACTTCCCATTTCAAAGACATTGTTGAAGTCTTGTGGTTAGTCTATCTCAGTTTCCACGATAATTTTAGCACAAGTTAATATGACTCATTATGGCCTATGCTGTTTCCTTTCTTTGTCTATATGTTTGTGCATGCTGTAAAGAATATCATCCATTTGCTGGTTCATCACTAACATGTGAAATACTGTGCTATTCGTTTTAGTCATAAATTTGCTTTTATCACGAGGACCAAGGTGAGTCTAGGGAGTGGATGATTAGTATCAGGCTGTCAGAGACTTCACCAAGTATCTTGAATCTTGAATAAGAATCTATGTTAAAATGGATCTCATTTGTGTTAAAATGGATCGTATTTGTGCTATTGTCCTATTCATTTCAGATTAATAGTCATAAAACAAATTTCCTGACATCACATGGTTTATACAGGCATCAGTTTGTGGGAACTATGTTTCCTGTTATGCATGTATGTCATGACCATTATAGTTAATTTCATTACAACATGAAGTTGATCTAGCTGGCTAAAATCTTGAAGAGCAGCCACACATTGTGAGAAAAAGGAACAGTTTTTTCCCTGTTACTTTTCTCTCATTTTCTGATTTGGTTGATGGTCCGTCAATGTTGTTTTTCAACTTTCTGTGTTAGCATCCTAGACTTCCTGATGTTTCTCTCTTTCTCTCCCTGCTTTTCTTTTTTTCAAATAAATTTTCAAAAGATAAAGTGTCAACTAATAGTTAGTCTAGTTTCGACAATTCATCCTATGTTAGTTTGTATTGTAGTAACAACTCAAAATGCTAAGAAACAAATGAATAGGCATGTATATGTGGGATAAAGGATCAACATTTGTTAGACATTTGATTCTCTAACTGAACTATTGGTTTGAATAATTAAATTGGATTGGATACTTTTCTGTTCCCATGATCATGAAAGGGAGTTGTGAAAATGTGTATTGTTTCATTGGTAACCAGTTCAAATAAAAAGAAAATCATAGATATAAATGAAAAATAATTATGTGCATGCCAAAAAGGACTTTGTTTTAAGTTACTTGGGACTTGATTGATCATATACTATAAGCTTTGCTTTCCTTGACCTTTTCTTGTAGGCTTCCAATCAAGAAAATCCTTGGTTGTCAAATCACAAAATTAGGAGAAAATAGCTGGAAATTTCTTTTTCTCTTTACTACATCGTTCCCTTCCGCTTGGAGATAGTAATGACAAAATATAGACCCTCAACCTCAGAACTTGCACGATGGAGACCACATGAAATTTGCCTGACTTGACTCTTTTAAGAGAAGTAGCACAATTTTAGAGAATTCCTTTCCAATTTAGCTTGAACTTTCTTTAACTGTAGTGAAGTCACTTATTAATACAAGTGGTACATACAGTATACTCATTGGACTAGTAGTCATTCTTGCAGTTGTCTTTGTATCTCTACAATCCCCTCACTTTATATTATATTTTCCTTAGCTTTATGAAAAACTTTATTATGCTGAACTTTTGCTTATTTAATGCGCATATTATATATATGGTTGCTGAACCTTGCACTAATTTTCATTTATTAGAACAGGCAAGAGTTTACTGATTTACTAATGTTTGATTTGGCTGCTATCTGAATGCTATTAGGCAGCTGGAAAATGAACTGTGAATTGCAGGTTTTCTATTAAGAGTTTCTGGAACATAGCTTCAAGGATTCTTATTGTTGATTGGGATAATTTTATTATATTATTTAATAATCTGGGACGATATATAACAAAATGAAGTAATCAAGCCATAATTTTTTATGCCTCTGCACACTACTTAATAGTAGTACTAGAATTTGGAATCTGCATGCAAAAATCAATAGCAATAAGCAACAAAAGACTAACTGGGATCTAAAACAAGTAAAGATGAGACTCCTAGAATTTTCTCGCATACTAGACATGACTTATGTTGCCAAAATGCCTTTCATTTGTGAACATTGCAGAAATGCAACACAAATCTTCTTATAAAAAATGCCTACAGACCATAATTAAAAGAATTTAATCCTGTTGTACTTGTAAACCAACTTATAGGTCGAAACAAATTTCTGATTGATGAAACATCTTTGTCAAGAATAAAAAAAACCCTAAAGAACTTAATTTAACCTTTTAGATGATGCAACATTTGCTTTTGTCGTACATTAAGTGGAGGTCTTCCAAAGAACATAAACTGACAAATCTTTATTAGGTCACAATAACTAGCAATATCTTTCTCTCATGTCAGCATCACTGTACTTGTTAAATCTCATTGCATGTTCTTTTTTCTCTTCATGTTTGAGAAGGTATTGCCTTTCATTGATCACAATTCTGTCCAGGAATATCTTTTGGTGAAGGTGAGTGTATGACTTCCATGATAGGTAAGACATCTGCTTTACATTTATGTCTGAGCTGGATGGGGCCTGAGGTCAATATGAGTCCAAACATCGTTGTTATTCTGATAGAACTTTCTTCTGGATTTTACAAGAATCCAGTTGGCACATATCATAATGAATGTGTAGCTTTGGTGCTTTACTTCATACGTTTTTGGTTTTGTGAGTTACCCAAATAGGCACGGATAGGGGCCGAGGTCAATAGTAGTCCAAACATCCTGGTTATTGTGATAGAACTTTACTCTGGATTTTACCAGAATTCGGTTGGCTCATATCATAATGAATGTTTAGCTTTAGTGCTTTATTTCATACTTTTTTGGTCTTGTGAGATACCCGAATAGGCACAAGTTTCTCTCGATTATAATGTTCTGTTCTCAATCTTAATTTTTAATAGGGAATCGGATAAAACTGATGAAGATGGTTCTAGCAGTAGCAACAGCAAACGGCAGATGAAGTTAAGCAGTTTTGGCGTCACAACAACCAAGAGGAAGAGTGAAGAAATAGAATCAAATGGTAAAGGACGCTGCAAGTTTTTCCAATCTCGAAAACTTGAGCAACTTGCTCATTTCTAATCACCTCTGTTTTGTCATAGCATTATTTGTAAGCGACTACTGTTTTAGATTCAAATCAATTACTCATTTGATTATCCCTAAATAGATACAGATTGTAGAATTTTTCTTGTAGTGCAGAAGAAATGAACATTTAAGTGGGAAGTGATTGTTATTATATTTCCCAATGTTTGAATGCAGGAGATGTTCCATTATGACTATTTTTACGTTGAATTTAGCATTTCAAATGCCAATGTTCGCGAGTCTCAAAATTGTACCTTCATATTATTACCCGGGGGCCAGAAAAAAAAAAAAACTTGCAAGTGATCTTGACATTGAGATTTTCAAAAGCTGAAAAGCGACCTTACTGCGATTATCTACTAATAAAATTCGTTACAGCGATTTATCGTTTCCGGCTCTCTGAATACTTCTAATTCTAACTACTATTCCAATTGAAACCTATTCAAGACTCATTAATGGGTTTTTAATTTAATTTAATTCAATTTTTATTTTTTAGGAAAATGTTCTTTTAATATTTCTTATTTCATAATTTAGAACTTTTTTCCCAAATGAATTTGCATCTTGCAAATTGAATAAATAAAAGTAATTGACATGAGCTAATTGTAAGCTATCATGCATCTTATATTCTTTAGTCATAATGATTCCCAAACTACAAAGCTCTGGTGTTTTTTGAAGTTACATGATATTACAGGAAGGTGTACTACATACATCACCTGAAACTTTGAACGATGCGCAAATAAATATAACGACCCATAATCTTAGTGCATCAAAATATAAGTATGTACAATAAAAATGACCAGGGTTGCCATAATCACAGTAGGAAGTCTTATGCAGTTCCTGTTGCAGCTGGCAGAACCATGACGGCTGCTATGGTGGTGATTATTATTGGCGGCACCGGCTACAATAACTGGGATAACTCCTTGTGAGTTGCCTTTGCCATTTCCGTTTCCAGCAGCACCAGTTGATCCACCACCATTTTCCCCTCCATTCACAGCTGCTCCAGTTGATCGCCCACCAGATGCACCTCCATGTGCGTACTTGCTGCCGTGTACTATACGAGTTCTTCCATTGCCATAACCATGAACACCATTAACTTGATGTTCATGTCTACCTGAGAGTAATAAATTATGCTCCTGCAAGGAATCTATCTTTGAATATCATTAGTCTAGCATATCAAAAAATTGGAGGTTAAGAATCAGGACAAAAAAGCATAGAATACTGAGTAATCATTTGCAAAACCATCGTATCTGTTGCCATCTTGACACTATTTGGAACATATTATGATACATTACCATGAAAGTCCCAAAGTATTTTGACTAAAGAGCCATGATACCCAAAGTATTTTGACTAAAGAGCCATTGATCATGGCTTCAAGTTTGCTTGCTTAGGAACCCACAAGAGGCTAGCACAATCAATGCACCGAACAGTAAAAAATTATGTCGTTTCTGGTGAAGTATGCTAACGAAAAAAAAGTGACACTTTATTACCAGGCGGGCTTCTTCAACCACTTTCAATCCCTTGTCAACTATGGGATGATGTCACAATGGACTTCATCGATGGCTTACCACCCTCAAATGGAAAAAAATTCAATTCTTTGTTGTGGTTGACAGGTTAAGCAAATCAGCACATTTTTTGGGTTTATCCCATCCGTACACAGCAAAAGTGGTGGCAGAAAACTCATTGGACGCATGTTAAGGCTTCATGGCATAAGTGATCAAGACCCAATGTTCATCAGTCATTTCTGGAAAGAATTCTTCAAATTATCAGGCACAGAACTGAAAATGACCACCCCTTACCATCCGCAAACAGATTGACGGAGGGAAGTTGTCAATCGCTGTCTTGAACAATACCTAAGCTGTTTTGCTTTCCAACAGCCTTGCAAGTGGCATTTCCTTCCATCCATGGGCTGAGTTTTGATACAATAATACCTATCATGCATTCCAAGCCTTGAATGGAAGACTTCCGTCCACAATTCCACGCTACAATGAAGGTTATTGTCCATTAAATGAGGTTGATCAGAAGTTAGTTTCGCGAGATGAACTGCTACAGCAACTTAAGCACAATGTTCATGCAGCAAACAACCGCATGAAAGAACAAGCAGACTCAAAATGCAGAGACATCGAGTACCAAGACCGTCAGCACTCAATGTTTAAACGAGCTTTTCAAAAGCTTGCCAGTAGGTTCTATGGGGCTTATCAGATTGAAGAGAAACTTGGAAAGGTAGCTTACAAGCTCACACTGCCTAGTGGGTCTCGCACTCACCCCATCTTTCATGTCTCACAACTCAAGAAGAAAGTGGGTCACACGATTGCTGCTAGTACTTATAAATGTTATATTAATTAAATAAATATTATATTAATATTATATTAGCCATAAAATTAATGGACCATTGTAGAAGAAGATAAATTTTTTGTAAATCATGGAATTATTAGAATTGCACTATTTTGACACTTATAATGGCGGACAAAATAATTGCAAAAAAAATTTTACAAATTATTCCTAATGAAAAAATATTTTACAAATTATTCATAATAAAAAGATGTCAAAATAATGTAATTCTAGTTATTCCATGATTCATGTAAAATTTGTCTCCTTCTACAATGGTCCATTAATTTTATGGCTAATATAATATTTATTTAATTAATATAATATTTATATTTAATTTATTAATAAAAATAAAAATAAGTAATAGAATTATAATTATAAATATTGAATTCTAATATTAATTAAAATATTAAATATTAAATTTTAATTAGAATATTGAATATTAATATAATATTTAATATATTTAAAATTTAATTTAATTTAATATAATAATAATATTAATTATCTGTCCGCCACTCTAAGTGGCGGACAAACTATTCGTCAATGAATAGTGACAAATATTGAATTCTAATATTAATTAAAATATTAAATATTAAATTTTAATTAGAATATTGAATATTAATATAATATTTAATATATTTAAAATTTAATTTAATATAATAATAATATTAATTGTCTGCCCGCCACTCTAAGTGGAGGACAAACTATTCGTCAATGAACAGTGACGTGTACTAGTTTAACTGACGGACGAATTCTTTTAACAATCCTTATTTGCTAAATAAATTTTGATTTATCCTATTTTTATAAATATATTTTTTTTCCACTATCTTCACTAGTTTTTTTTATTTTTTTTACACTATTTTGCAAATTACCCCACTGAATTACCGCCCATGACTGAAGATGCAGACGTCCTTATGGAACCTGAGAAAATATTGGACACTAGCTGGATAAAAAAAAGGATCTAAAATTATCGAGGAAAGCTTGGTCAACTAGCAAAGATTTCCACTGGATGATGCTACGTGGGAAAAACACTCAAGAGATAATGGGACAAATTTGTCAACTTGGAACTTGATACAAGGTTCCACTCAAAGGGGTATTGACAAGCTGCCACGAAGGTCTTAAAGGATGCCCATGAAGAACCCGAAGTATTTTAACCAGAGAGCTGCTGTGCATGAGACTCTTGCGTACATGGACCATGACTTCAAAATTGCTTGTTCAAGAATTGGTCAACTAGTTATTTAGAATATTTCAAGTAGTTTTTTTTTTTTTTTTTTTTTTTGAAATTCTTAGGTAAAGAGAGTATACCACATTATTTGCAGACAATTTTAATAAAAATATATCATATAAATTAATTATATCATATCATCTAAATTGATTAAGTTAAATTTTATATAGATAATTAATTACATACTAACACGTCAGTGTACATGTATCATTAATTAATATGATATATTTTTATTAAACTATCTACATATGACGTGATAGACTTTATTTACTTAAAAATTTCTTTTCTTAATTTTCAATAGTTATTAATAGTGTCAATAGTGTCCTGTTTCTTTGAGATATTAGGGTAATTAGTATTAATGGTGATTCAATTATAAGCCAAATTTTATTAGTCATTTAAAATTAATTTTATACAATTAAGTTATTAAAATATTATTTTTATTTCAATTTACTTATTCCGATAAAATTAAGAATTTCAGCAGTTGAAATGTCACGTGACAAAAGTTTTTAAATGGATTAAGAGCCAATTTGGCCCTAAAATTTTTCAAGAAGTTCATGTCAATCCAAATTAGTTTTTTAAATTAATTCAGCACCTAAAATTAGATTCAATCTATCATAAAAATTTTAGGTGTTGAATTAACTCTAAACGTTAATTTAGATTGATTTAAACTTGTTAAACAGTTTAGATGCCAAATTGACCTTTTATCTATTTAAAAACTTTTGTACATTATATTTTAGCTACTAAAAATTCCTAATTTTATGGGAATAAGTGAATTGAAATAAAAAAAAAATATTTCAGTAATTAAATTGCATAAAATTAATCTTAAATGACTACAATAGAATTTGACTATTGAGTGACCATTAAAGTTAATTATCCTAGATAATACCTTGGATAGTTAACCTTAATGCTATTTCTATTTCTTAGATAATATCTCTAAGAAATAGAAATAAATATTAATTTTCCTAGTATTTAAACTCTTTAAGAGTCGATAGTAAGCAAGCTTATTCCAAAGACACCTGTGGTCTATTCTCCCTAAGCAGAGTATTATCTTAACCAATCATTTTACTATAGCTTTGGTTGGGACCTATCATATTGTGTAAACATTGGAAAAAAAAAAATTTACTGATAAATATTTCTTTGGTTGAATCATATTTGAGATATTGTCACATGGAATCATGAAAAAGTTCAGTGATGATATAAAAGCTTTTGCAGTGAAATTACCAACTAATCACAGTCACCAACCAATAATGCATGATAAACTCAGACGTTCACAGAATCACAGTACAAGGAATAAAGTTCAGTTTGACTGTAAAGTATTATATCCTGCACCTCTGGCATTGCCTTCTGTGTTCTATTTTTATTCTTAATTGCTCTGAATGATTAGAGTTTAGTACTAATACTATGTCCTTATTAATAATGTTAGGCACAAAGAATTTTTCTCGTAATAATGTCAAGCATTTGCGTGTGGGAGACAAGAATTTAGCTTCTCTCAAATGGGGAAGAACATTTTCCTGCTTTAGGAAATTCAAAGTTCTATACCCAGATGGCACCATAAAAAGAAAAAGTTTACTTCTATCAATAAGAATGGATACCCTATATGTGGCTAATACAAACGGATTCGGCAGTTATTATTCTTGTGGATTTTTTAGAGTTAATGCTGCACAGCCCGCTAGTTTTGTACCATCAATTAACCCACCTGACGTAATAATTATGACTTGACAATAGTTTTTAGATAATGTCTCAAATATTAATATAGTTTTGAATATTTAAATCATAAGAAAAAATATTATTTAAATAATTTTATCACAAGATAGGTTAACAGGCTATACAAAATTAGAGGGTTGTGTAGCATTTTCTCGTTTTTTATAACAAGAAATCTAAGATTTGGAATACCAACAATTGACATATAAGATTTTTCATCCAAAGTGGAGCATTTTCTCATGTTTTATAACATGAAATCTAAGATTTGGAATACCAACAATTGACATATAAGACGTTTCATCCAAAGTGGCGAATAAAGTTCCTTGAATAAAATTTTTAACACCTTTTTCAGCTTGATTATACAGTTCCTAGGAAAACTCAAAAAGGAAAACAACGGAGTACCAGATTCTCCTTTTTTCCCCTTTATTGTAGAGAAACTTGTTTAATTTCTTTGATTTTTTTCTATTTGATCATTCTTAAAACCTTATCCATGAAGTGAAAGTCATTAAAACACACAGCATCAAAGTGATTTACTATATTAACTTACGAACCGTCTGTACTCTGCTAGCTAATTATACGACGTTCTTGCTTTGGAACTCACTAGCAATATAATACATGATATTGATCTTTTTTTAGCTATGCAACCTGCAACAATTTTCTTGAAGTATGTGTATAAAATATGCCTGATATGAAAGATACACAGAACCTTAGCATGAACTTAAGCAAAAGGAGTAATAAATCTGGAGAGAAGTAAAAGAAGGATACCTGAAACAAAGGCCTTGTGAAGTGGATATGAAGAAGAAGATAAGGACCGCAAGTAGGTGAAGAAAATGATGAGAAACAATACTATCTGTTTACTTCCCATTTGGCTTTATACATTAAACTATCCCAAAACCTTCTGCTGTATCTTTGGTATTTTTTCTGCGGTCTTCATAAGGTAATATATAATAGAGAACATGGAATGTTTAATAAAGCAGGCCAGATAAACTTGTATTTTCTTTTCTCTAAAGTAGACTCATCAGTGAAATAAAGTAATGATCAATTATATGGGCCAGATGTCATTTTAACATGCATTTATCGACCCACCTGTCTTTTTAGACCTTTTATAAAAAGGTGTCATATTATTTTGGATTCTAGTTGATCTCACTATGTTTAGATTTAATTAATTTCTAAGACTGATTTAGAAGGTGATATATTGAAGCCGTTTTTAGCTTCAGTGTTGACACCTGAAGTTAGCTTATCGATCAAGTAAATAGACCAAATATCCAAAAGAGATTAGGCAACTGACTCAACTTGTACCACCTAGGGGACAAGAGTATGATGCAGATTTAAGGTACAGCTTTTTTTGTTCATTCCTTTTCGCTCAATTATTCGTTTGATGAACGAAAAAGTATTGCTTAGGCCGCCAGGTATAACAGAAATTTTCAGATTTCTAACTTTTGTGTTAAATTTTAAAAAAGTAAACACTAGAAAATATTTTTAAAAACTGGTGGTTTCAAAGGCAAAGAGTAAGTCAATTGATGAACAATGAAGAACAAAGAAAGTCAATTGAAGAACAATGAAGAACAAAGAAGAAGAAAACGTGGGAGAAGAGCACGCCAGCTCCTACTTCCATTGATGTAAATAATTTTTACAAAAGTTAACAAAAGTATGGTCAGACATCTACACTTAAAAGCAAGATTTGTCTTCCTTAAATTTTTGGTTTTTTTCTCTTAAATGAAAAAAAATAATTCTCATTTATGAAATATTAAATACAACAATACCAATACATATATAAAAAATGAAGTTTATAATTCATGACAACTTATATTAACACCAAATATATTGAATTTGATATGAAATATGATAATTTTCTTTTGTAGAAACACAATTATGTTAACAGAGTATTAAACTTTATATAACATTGAGAAACACGCTCTAGTCGATAGTTATAGTAAGCCACAATTCAATATTTTTATTTTCAAATTAGTCTAGTTGAATTACTATAAAAACTAGATCGTGTCTTTCAATAATATTATAAATTCATCTCATAAATGGATAATACTGATTTTCATATAAAAGAAACCACATTTTTGTGAAAAAATAATTAAAAACTTCTATCAGAGTTATATGAAAAAACAAATAAAACAATAAAAATTTATAAAAATAAATATATTAATGAAAAATAGATAAAATAATGAAAAAAAATATTGAAATCATGAATCTTTGTTTAAGTCAAGCAAATTAATACATTTCATTTTACAATAAAATATCAAATAAAAAAGCTGCTAAACTAATGTTTAACATGTATCAAAATATATCAAAATGACAACACTTGTTGTCTAGGTCCAGCAACAACAGCACCAGCTCCATCAGTAACCAACAGTTGCTTCAACAAAAACACTATTTTCTGATTAGTTTTAACATCAGTTGAGAAACATTTTGAAAATAAAAACAAAATATCAAAAACTATAAATTATAATTTTCAAAATTTTATTTTTTTATTTAAAAATAGAAAAAAAAAAAAGGTGATACTAAATCAGATTAGATTAAGTAAATGGTTATCAGATGTGTGTTTTTGAGATCTTGTTGAATTAGTTAGTATTTATCAGCTTAGAAAAATTATACAAGGAGAAGGTAGTTCTTATGCATACTAAAAATTGGGGATGATTATGAATTCTGGAAATTAAATTGAAAATAATTAAAAATATAAATAGTCACAAATATCTGAACCGGAACAAATAAATAGTACATTTGGTTTTGGTTTTGGTTCTAAATAATTTTTATTATCTAAATGAATATTTGGATTGAACTAAATAATATATATACACATTATTTTGTATCTAAGGCTCTTAATGTTCTACGAAAAATATTTTTTAAGAAAATATTTTTTGTGTTTTTCTCTGTTTGGTGCATCCAAAAAACTTGATCAATGAAAAATATTTTTATGATAAAAAGGAAAACTAAATCATTTTTGAGAAAAATGATTTTCTATTTTAAAAATGGAAAGTTATTTTTCCTATTTTGACAAATTTTTCCAAATGCAAAAAGAAATCATATAAATATAAATATTTATTATGATTGATCATTATTGACTACTGACACTATCAATGTAATGATTGACTGAAGATAGTCACCGATGATAAGTGGGATAAAAAAAAAATATATTCGTAATGTATTTTTTTCGTATATTAAATAATAAATAGTATAAATATAAAATATTTATGGTTTAAATATTATTATAATCTTATAAATTAAAAAATAATATTTTTTGTAGTGTATTCTAAACAACAAAAAATATATTACTCAAATATTTTTCTTAGACAAATTATTTTTCATAAAACAAATAAAACATAAATTATATAAGTTATTTATTCTTAAATATATTCTATATATCATAAATGATTGTTTGTATTGTATATAATTAAATTATATTAGTAATCTATACTTCAATATACTATATAGTCGTGTATATATATATATATATATATATATATATATATATATATATATATATATATATATATATCTATATATATAAAGAGCGCTAAAGTATGCTAGCTGGGCAAGAAAGTATTAAAACACTCTGTATCGGAGCGCGGGGTAGCGCGAGAGAGAGAGGTCTAGGGG
>CATIWR010357216.1:0-70987 GCA_949677035.1 Omphalea diandra
AAGTTAGTAATTATATACTTTATGTTTTTTGGCATTTATTTAAATAATGGGTTACCCACGAGTTATCTAAAATCTTTTATTACTCAAATAGGCATGAGTATGGATAAACATACACATCTTTGACCATGGGTAAAAATATAAAATTATTCTATCCATACCCTGTCTATTGTTATTTCTAATTAATGATGACTAGTAATGTATATTGGTGGTTAATGATAATTGGTAGGTACAAATTGATTAATAAATATTATGATTTATTTTTAATTTGGATAATTTATTAAATCTGAAAAATGTCTTTATTTCTTGAAAGAAATATTTTTCTTATTAAAAATAGTTGAATTTTCCTATTTTCTCTTAACTAATTTTCTAAATATATCAAAACATAAAAATTTTTTGAATTACACGATGCAAACACAAACAATTCTTAATCTAAAGATGGAATTGTTTCTTTCTTTATCTAGTTGTTAAGAATTAAAGTGGTTATGCATGCAAAAGAGCTTAGATGGGATACTACCATTGTGTAAGGATTCATTTGACATTATTTTGTAATGACATCTTATAAAATTTGTTATTTTTAATATATTGATGGGGAATAAGTAAACTTATTTTAGAAACAAATTAGACATGCATTTATAATATATAATGTCAACATGATAACTGTAAATCTCATTTTTAAACACAATATATATATATTGCAAATTTAAATTTAAATTTGAATATTATTATATTATATTATATTTCTAGATGAACTATATTCTTGAGATACTAATAAAGAGGTATATTATACCTTAATTGTACACTAGAAAAAAAATATAAAAAGCATAAAAAAGGGGTTGGTAATATTAATGAACTCAAACTGATGGCATATAAAATACTTAAAATTTCAAAGGACAATAATAAGGCATAAACAACTATAATGAAAAAGGAAAGAGAAAGAATAACAAAATCCAAAAAAAGGGAAATATGAGAGAAAATAGAAAAATGAGTTAAAGATCTTGAATTAAGTGTATAAAGAGATTATTTATTTATAGTGAAAGAAACTTATGAGAATAATTGAATGAGATAATGATATAACTAAAGTATGATGGATTAATGAAAAAAAAAAATAACATTTAGGGGAATTGAGAAAAATTAGAAAAAATGAAAGAGCCTCATTCTGAATCCATCAAGTAAAATCTAGCTCATTCTATAAATATAAAATTAATTTTAAAATTTGCCACTAATTTCAAAATTAAGTTGACATGTCTTATAATATATATTATTAATAGTCTAAAATGCTTATCAAACTATTTCTCATATAATTAGAATAAATATTTAAATAATGATAATGATGATGATGATAAGATTGTAATTAGAGGAAAATAATAAAATACACATAAAATTCAAATATTCACATATCTACATTATTTTTAATCTAAAAATAAAAATATATTTTAATATTATATTGCAATGGCATCTTATAAAATTTGTATTATTTTTCAGTATACTAATGTGGAACAAGCAAATTTGTTTTTAAAACAAACTAGGCCTGTATTCATAGTATGTTATAATGTCAAAATGATAATTAAATATCACTTTTAAATACATAAAATTTTAAATTATTTTTGCAATAAGGCATTTCAAACTTGCAAATTTAAATTTGAATCCTAATTAGATTCTATTTGTAGACTAATGTTGTTCTTCAGATACTAACGAATACTATATGATTAACAATTAGGTCTGTTAAAAAAAATTTCAAAAATGAAAGAATCTCATTCTAAGCTAATTAACAAAAATTTCTCTAAATCATTTTAAAAATAATAAATTAATTCTAACATATTGGCCTTATTTTAAAATTAAATCTATGTGTCATATAATATATATTATTAATAATTCAAATTACTTAGCACAATGTTCAAATTACTTATCACAATATACTTGTAGTAAAACAAAAATAGATATTTGAATTAAATAATAACAATAATTCAAATAATTAGATTGTAATTAAAACAAAATAATAAAAATATGCATAATATTCTAAGTTTCATGTTTTAATCCAAAAAAATAAAATACATTTTTTTTTTTTTTGAAAACGCATTTTTGACTTCAATGCACGCAGAAATCAATCCCTAACATCCTTTATTATTATTATTATTATTTTTTGGGGGGATCCAATTTCATTTTCTCCTCCCCGCCCCCCCCGCCCCTTAGAAAAGACATGACTTTTCTGGCACTCAAACCACCGCCACACATCAACTAAATATCCCACATAGCCAAACAATAGGATTAACAAATCCTACGTGGCCCAATAACAAATCCCAAGCAAGTCTCTTTAGCCAATAACAATCCACTTTTAGATTCTGCATGCATCCATCCATCTGTCATCGTCCTTTACCTTATTCTTGTATTATACTAACCTCAGAAGCCAGCCCTATTCTCCTCCATTCCCAGGAACCCATTTTCAGATTCTTAAAGAAAATGGCCAGTAACACATTGATGAGCTGTGGTAGCATAGCCACTGCTTTCCCTTCTCTTCTTTCTTCTTCTAAGTCTAAATTCGCTTCTTCCATGTCTCTTCCTAGTGTCAATGGTTCCTCCTCTCGTATCACCATGTCTGCTGATTGGATGCCTGGCCAGCCTCGCCCTCCTTATCTCGATGGCTCAGCTCCTGGGTGAGTGATTTAAGATCATGGACTATCCATGTATATGTTTTTTCTTCTGTAGGAAATCTGTTTGATGTTAGTTTTCTTTTCAGTGACTTTGGGTTCGACCCACTTCGTCTAGGTGAGGTTCCTGAGAACCTTGAGAGGTTCAAGGAGTCTGAACTCATCCACTGCAGATGGGCTATGCTTGCAGTTGTAAGCTTCTAATCTTGTTTTTTGTTTTTTTTTTTTTCCCTCATAATATTGCAAACAAACTCTTGTTCAACATATAATGCTATACTCTACGTTTGATAGCAATTGTTGAGGGAAACTCAATTTAATGAACTGATTTGGATGCAATGGATGCAATATAATTTTGCAGCCTGGAATCCTAGTACCAGAGGCTTTGGGGTTGGGCAACTGGGTGAAGGCACAAGAATGGGCCGCAGTTCCTGGTGGTCAAGCTACCTACTTGGGCCAACCAGTTCCATGGGGAACCCTTCCTACCATTTTGGTCATTGAGTTCCTTTCCATTGCCTTCGTTGAACACCAACGTAGTATGGAGAAAGACCCTGAGAAGAAAAAGTACCCTGGTGGTGCTTTTGATCCTTTGGGCTACTCCAAGGACCCTAAAAAGTTCGAAGAATACAAAGTCAAAGAAATTAAGAATGGTAAGCCCTTTTTTTTTTTAAATGTGTGGTTTGATCAACTATTTTAATTAGATTTTAATTTTGAAAGTTCATGATGTCAAACCACCATACGAGAAATCTTTTTATATATCATTTCCAATATGATTATGTGTGGTTTTATCAAATGTTTATGATAAATGTGATGTGTAGGTCGGCTAGCATTGTTGGCGTTTGTGGGTTTCTGTGTGCAACAATCAGCGTACCCCGGCACTGGACCATTAGAGAACTTGGCAACTCACTTGGCTGACCCATGGCACAACAACATTGGGGATATTATCATCCCCAGGGGGGTTGTGCCTTGAACAAAATCTAATATGTGTCCATTGTAAAATTCCAAGCAGCCATCTTCAGTGAAACAGGCTTTCCATATCTTTGGGCTGCGTAAAATTACTATATCTTACCCCATTAAAATGATGTAAAAACTATTGTCCTACAACCGCTTTTCCGTGTGAATCATAGAGTTAGGTTTTAATATAACTAGACCT
Organism: Omphalea diandra; assembly: GCA_949677035.1. Taxonomy (NCBI): domain Eukaryota; kingdom Viridiplantae; phylum Streptophyta; class Magnoliopsida; order Malpighiales; family Euphorbiaceae; genus Omphalea; species Omphalea diandra. Next base: position 3,796 of record CATIWR010357216.1, read on the forward strand.
TGAATCCGAATAAGAGAAAAGAAAATTAAATAGTTTGATCCAAGATTGCAGAGAGGTTAATCCAAAGGGTTGAATTGCGAGGGATTGTATTATGTTGACCAATTAGGTATATACTGTGCTGACTTCTCAGCTAACCTAGGTGACTTGACACAGGTGGGCTTTCACATGCAGGTGACCTTTCCTGGGCCTTTGAATGAGTATTTGCAGGACAATATGGTTGGCTTAGAGTTTAGCAGTCAGCTTTCTTTCTTTGTAACGTAACGAAATAACTAAAGCAGGTTTTATGCTATATTCGCCAGAAAGTTAGCCAAATATCCCTGCACCTTACAAATTATAAAATTCAGGACCAGTTGCAAATTTCTTGAATTAACATTTTTACAAGATTGTTGTTAAAAGGAACAGAAATGCTTGTAAGATTCTCTGAGGACTTGAAATTACTCAATATTGACTTGACAAGCCCCATATGCAGTCTAGACTAGAAGTTTTGAATTTCTTAACTCGCGCTGCTTTTCAAGGTCTGTGTTATCTGCATCACACAGTTGTAACACCTTGCTGTGAATGATCCACATATTTATGGGACTAAGTTGCAGTTACTTACGGTTCTCGTTTATTATAGTTGTTGTCATGCCATTTTTATGGGTAAAGCGCCTAATTGGTATCATAACTATAGCTAATGTCATGCCATTTTTATGGGTAAAGCGCCTAATTGGTATCATAACTATAGCTAATGTATCAATTTGATACCACAATTTCTATTTGTGTCATTTTGATACCAAAACACATGATTTACATTTCAGACCATGGTTTTCTAGCAATTTTCTAGTTGTTGGGTGACACATCACCCATCTCTATCCTAGTCATCATTGCCCTAAAGAAATTTACCTCCAATGTTTTACCTTAATTAAAATCTATTTATTGGTGCTCGACATCTGCTCTCATTGCCCCAAAGAAATATGCTCTTTTGCTGCTCGATTTGCTCTCTTTTATTGCTCTGTCGTGCTTTATTGATCAAGTGATGGAAGAAGAAATAGATGAAGAAAGAAGGATCATTATGAATGCGGATGAATATGCTGTTGGAGGGGAGTTGTTCAATTGTCACTATGGAAGGCTTGCGAAATTGTTTGTTTCACAAACTGTTAACAATCCTAGTTGAAAATCTTGGGATGCTCATATCAGAAGAGAAGTACTTTATTTCTTTCTTTCTTTATAATGCATTTGAGCATGGCTTTTAGTTTGAAAAAAGAACATGATTTCTTTCTATTTTTGGTTTATATATATAACTAGATATAGATGAAGAGATGCTTTGCATATGAGCTACATTTTAGCTTGACTTTTTGTTTGAAAAAAGTTGCTTTACGTATGCAATTTTCAGAATATGGACCAAATCTATATTGACATTTTGATTGCTACTATATAATGACCTACTTATATATCACCACAATCAATGAAAATATAAATACCCAAATAGTGTGATATCTCATTTTCCTTAAGGGTTCCATCTTCATTTGTTTGAATATTACATATTTTATTTTACAAACTAGCAAAATATACATGGCTAAAAGAACAAAACACTAAAGACCACGTATTAGCCCAACTTCTATCAAACTAATAGACAATAACTTCAAAATGTAGACTAGATGCAATCTTTAGTCTATTTTTTCTGAAAGAAAATTAAATGCAAATAAATGAATTTGTATACTCTGAAGTAAATAATGAAGGATACTTAAATCACAAATAACACAACAAACATTTAAATATAAATAACTCATCACCTATACATGCATGTAATAAGGAATTTTTGATATTTAATACCCCACAGGCTATCAAATGTTGTTACCACATAGACTATCATATATTGTTACCATGCATATTATAAGATATCATTGACACACAAATTATCATATGTTATTGCCATACAAGCTATAGGTTATTATCGTCACACAGATTATTAAATATTATTGTCATATAGGCTATCATATATTATTGTCACACAGACTATTATACATCATTGCTACACAGACTATCATATGTTGTCGCCACACAAGCTATAAGATATCATTGCCATACAAACTATTGAATTTTGTTGTCACATAGGCTATATGTTATAACCACACAAGCTACAAAAATATTGTTGCTTGCTCAAACAATATCAAATAATAGTTTCTCAACAATTCATTTATAAATCCAACAAAATTTTAGCAATATAATGATTAATAACAACACCCATCAATTTTAGCGAATCATATCACAATATACTTTTATTCTCAAACTATAATTTATCAACATCTCATAGAAATAAATAATTCAAAAATCTTACAATCCTTTCATTCAAATATTCATCAACATCATCTCATTAAATAACATTTCAATCTATAGAATTTAAGTTCATAACATTTAACCAATCACATGTTTAAGTACCATTAACTATTTACTTATCGCCTCCTGTAAGCTATTAAGACATGGATGGTTTTGGCTTATTCTTAATATTATCTTTAACTCTTCGATGACCTATTTCAATACACAAAATCGATTCATGATGATAAAGTAAGATTTTTATCTCATTATGCATGTATGCCCTAGTAACATAACATGACCTTTGTAGGTTATTTTTATAATTACTTTTGCTCCACAAATACAAATAACCTGATTCTTTTTTTTTTTTTTACTCAAACTAGAAATATATGAGTACAACATATCCAAAATTCAGCTTAAAATATGTACTACACAATTTATGGTGAATTTTATAAATTTGCCTTATTCTTAGTGCAATTATATGCTAAACAGTCCTATAAACTTAGACATATCTTAAAATGTAAAAGTCTAATTGAAAAACTACTTTAAAGCTAATTATTTAATATATAAATGAACATTTTTAATGTCTTACATATTCTCTAATTCAGCTTCTATGGTCCTTAAAAGAAATGATCAATCATAGACTTTGCAGACATGAGCAGGTTCAAGATCAATCCTAATCAAGAAGCCACATCTCTCAACACGCAAAATGTTAAGCAAAACCATTTTATAGGCATTTAGATAAGATGTAAAGCTACAACTTTCATGTGTTCACACTTCACCTAATTTCCCTTCTAGAACCATGAAATTCTTGAAAAACTGAACCAATAGACTGAGCAGGTTTTAATAAGAATCAGTCACAATCAAACAGTAATATCTCTTCACACACAACTTCTTTAGCAAAACTATTTTACAACCATTTATATGAGACATAAACCTATAACTTTCACATTTTATACTTAACCTAATTCATCTTTTTATGGTAATAAAATCATAGGTGCAACGGTCTGCCCTTAAAATAAAATTGAAATGAATTCAGCTCCTACACCTTCTATATACTCCCACAACTTCTCATACATGAATTGTAACCATAACTACTTCATAATCCTCTCTAATTATTCATGATTAATATGCCATAGAGGATAAATTTCATGGAAAAATAAATATAAATCACATACCTTTTGCCAAAGCTAGAAAACCTCAAAATTGCTTCCTAGTTAACTTTTTTTTCTTCTTCTTCTTCTTCTTCTTCTTTTCTTTCTTTCTTTCTTTCTTTTTGTATTTATTCTCCCTTTTATGTTGTGTCCCTCCCTTTTTCTCCTCTCTTATCAGCCCCATAATGGTAGAGAATTTTAATTTGTATTTTTATTCTAATAGGATAAAATATTGGTGGCTTGTTCCTATTGGTTAAAGTTTAAATTTTCTCTTTTAATCCATTTTCTTCATTCCTTCTTCACCTATCCCTCTACTAATTTTCATCAAATGCTTACACATTTAATAATTTTCAAGAACCCCTATTTAAGTTATAAGAACATGCATACTATATGTGACAATTTGTTGTGCAACTATGCAAACATAAATGCATATTGAAATGCCTCAAATGTGATCATTTAAATGTTATTGTCTTGTTTATGCCATGTGATGTATATATGAAAAATATAACACAACTAAAATGCAGATGAATTAGGTTAAGGATATTACAATTCTCCCATCTCTTATGAAAATTTCTTCCTTGAAATTTACTTACTAGAACTTAAAAATAGATAGTGATATTGTCATCTCATATGTTTCTTTACTTCCTAAGTGGCCTCATTAGGCGAATGATGGCTCCATCTCACTTTAACCATTGGTATCACTTGATTCCTCAACTATTTTAGTTGGGAATCAAGGACTTCAATTGGTTTTTTATGATAAGTCATATCATCAGACAATTCAATCTCTAGCTCTGATAATATATGACTAGGATTAGAACAATACTTTCGAAGCATAGAAACATGGAAAACATCATGTATTTGAGATAATTCTATCGATAATGCTAATCGATATGCCAAAGGCCTAATTCTTTCTATGACCCTATATGGCCTAATGTACCTTGGACTCATCTTTCCTTATTTATCAAACCTAATAATGTCTTTCTATGGTGAAACCTTAAAAAATACTTCATCTCTAACCTGATATTCCATTTCTTTTTTATGTCTATCAACATACCTTTTTTGCCTTTCTTAAGTAGTTCGCAAACATCTTCTAGCTACTTGGATTTTTGCCACTATATCCTGTACCATCTCAGAACACTTTAACTATCTCATCTCCTCAACATTTCAACAAATTAGGCTTCTACATTTCCTGCCATATCAAGCTTCATGTGGTGCCATACCAATATTGGAATTTTAGCTATTATTATATGCAAATTTCATTAAAAGGCAGATAATCATCCCAACTACCTTTGAATTCTAACACATAAGTTCGCATCATATCCTCTAATGTCTGAATAGTTCTCTCTAATGAACCATCAGTCTGTGGGTGAAAAGCTATGCTAAAATTCAAATGAGTACCCATGTCTGTTTGTAAGTTGTTCAAAAAATGAGAAGTAAATTGAGGATCTCTATCTGATATAATAAAGATAGAAATACCATATAATCTCACAATCACAACAACATATATCTTAGCTAGTTTATTAAGTGAATATATTTATAGTATAGGTAAGAAATGTGTAGATTTTATGAGTTATCCATAATAACCTAAAAAACATTATGCCTCTTTTTGTTTCTGAGGCAAACTGATAATAAAATCCATTAAAATTTTCTTCTATTTCCATAAAGGAATAGGTAAAAGACACAACTTACCTATTGGTGCCTGATGACTTGCTTTGATTTGTTGGTAGGGTAAACATCTTAATAAAAGCTCAACGACATCTTTCTTCATCATCGACCACCAAAAATGTGATAATAGGTTTCTATACATTTTGTACTTCCAAGGTACATAACATATGATGCATTATGGGCCTCCTGCATAATCTCTAATCTGAAGTCATCAACATCTGGTACACAGACTCAACTACCCATCATTATCACCTTAACATCTCTAATTAAAAAATTAATCTTATTAACTTTTTATATCTTCAATAAAAAATTTTACAAATATGGTTCCTTTCTCTAGTTTTATCATCTATCACAGGCTTTAACTAAAGTATACCCATGAAAGTTGTCACATTCTCAATCTCAACTTTTACATTTAAAAAATGAATATTAACCAAGGATGTCAAATTATAACTAACCATACCAACAACAACATCTAAGACTTTTCAGCTTGAGGCATCAATAACAACATTAGCCTTACCCAGATGATAATCAACAATGCAATCATAGTTCTTTTACAATTCTATCCATCTTTACTGCCTCAAATTTAATTCTCTTTGTGCTAGAATATATTTCAAGCTTTTATGATCTATCAAAATTTGAAATGTCTATTCATATAAGTGATGCCTCCAAATTTTCAAGGTGTGGACAATGACTGCCATTTCTAGCTCATGTGTAGGATAACTCAACTCATGAGGCCTTAGTTCTTGAGAAGCGTAAACTATCATCTTTCCATGTTGCATCAAAACACAACCTAAGCCCCTTTCTTAAAGTGTCAATATACACCATAAATTCGCCATTTGTTGAAGGCAATGTAAAAACTAGTGTTTTAGTCAATTTCTTGTTTAATTCTTGAAAACTTGCTGACATTGATCACCCCATTTAAATGTTACATTCTTCCTTAACAATTTTGTCAATGACCTAATAATAATAAAGTGTCCTTCCATAAATCATCTATAATAATTGGCCAACCTGAGAAAACTATACACCTCGAATACATTTTTAGGTAGATCCCACTGCAAAATGGCATTCACCTTAGCTGGATCAAGTTGAACACCATGTTTGGATACAACATGCTCTAAAAAGACCACTTGTTCCATTCAAAATCACATTTGCTCAATTTGGCATATAACTACTTTTCCTTTAAAATTTGCAATACGATTCTCAAATATTGCTCATGCTCCTCATGATTTCATGAATATATGAGAATGTCATCAATGAACATAATCACAAACTGATTAAGATATTATTGGAAGGTACAATTCATTAATGGCATAAATGATGTCAGGGTATTAGTTAACCCAAAGGGCATAAGAAGGAACTCATAATGACCATACCTAGTGCAAAAGACAATTTTTAGAATGCCTGACTCAGTAACCCTCAACTGCCAATACCCAGAACTCAAATCAAGTTTTGAACATATTGTTGCACGGTCAAGCAAATCATTAGTTCTTGATAAAGGATATTTAAACTTTGTTAGCCAATTTAATTGCCTATAATCAATACACAATCATATGCTTCCATCATTTTTTTCACAAATAACACTGGTACCCCCTAAGGAGATGTACTAGGTCGAATGAAACCTTTTTCTAATAGCTTTGCCAACTGTTTCTTTAATTCTTATAATTTCACTGCTGTCATTCGATATGGTGTAATAAAAATAGGTGCCACTCTTAGTAAGGTCTCAATATTGAAATCAACTTTTCTATGTGGCGACAAATCGAGCAAGTCATCAAGAAATACTTCTGAAAACTCTCTGACCATAAGAATGTCTACCAATCATAAACTAGGAATACTGAGGTCCGCTACCCTAGTTAGAAATGCATCATAACCTTTTTTGATCAATTGAAATGCCTAAACAACTAAGATCAAACAAGTTTGAATAGTTTTACGCTCTTTAACAAATATAACTCTTAGCTATCCTGAAGATATAATCATCAACATTTTAGTATGACAACTAGAATTGTATGATGCTTTGCTAACTAGTTCATACCTAAAACAATATCAAATTCCTTAAAATTCATCAATATCAAACTCGTGGGCAAATGACACCATACACTAGCACTGGATAAGTTTTATATGCTTTATTTATAAATACACTATATCCAACATGCATTAAAACACATAAATCATATCCCAAGGATTCAATTACACTATGCACCTATGATGCAAATTCTAAAGACATTAAAGAATGTGTGAATCCTAGGTCTATCAAAACATAAACAACTAAATTATAAATAAAAATTATACTAAAAACAACTTGAAAAGCTGTTGGAGCCCTTTGACGAGTGGTAGCATAAACTCTAGCCTATGGTTGAATATGGGCTGCTTATCTATTACTAAGAACTGAAGTTGTTTTGCCATGTCCTTTTCTGCATCTACCTCACCCTTTGCCTTTGTTTATATCATGAACATTCTCTCAACACTACTTTTCCCAACTACTTGTTACTCTCCTCTAGTCGCACCTGCCATTGGGCAATTTTGACTCATATGGCATGATTATCTATAAGTATAACAAGTAAGCCTTTTAGGTCCCCAACACTCTTTAAAATGAATTCTTCCATAATTAGTATAAATTGGGGCTACACTTCTACCTACTATGCCAATTGGTCCTCTCCTATCCTCAAAGCCTTGAAAACCACCATAACCACCTCTACCAGATGCTATTGACACTAATTTACTAGGTTGACTTTGTCCTTTGCCTTTTTGATTACTAGTAACTATTTGAAAAACTAATCCCCTTTATGATGTAAAACCACCATTTTTTGTTGCCCTATTTTGTTCTCTACCCCATCTTGTATAGCTTCTCTTCCTTTTCCCCTCAACTGCATTCTTTTCTTGGATCACCTCTTTAGCCCAAATAGTTACTACTAATAATGTAGTATAATTGGCTAGCTTGATTGCTAATCAATTTTAAATTTCTAACTCAATCCCCTTTCAAACTTTTAGCACTTCAATTCCTCTAAAGCCATAAACTCTGAGGCGTATCTCAAGAGTTTAAAAAATTATACTTCATAATCTACCCCGTCATGTCATTTTGCTTTAGCTGGAAAAACTCCATTTTTTTTTATCTAAGTATACTGCTGGTGTGTACTTATTTGCACACTCCTTAGGAAAATCATCCTATGTCAAAGTCATCGATTGAGCAGTGTTACCTATAATAGTCTCCCACTAAACAAAGGCTTTTTTTAGAGAAAAGATATTGCATACTTCAGCTTTTGCTCTGGGGTCTATCTATTCAAGATTATCTCAGTTCTTCTAAGCCACTCCTCAGCCTTAGTACGATTTGTGATGCCCTCAAAGTTAATTGCCCCTTGCTTCCTCAATCTGTCATAATTCACGTTCATAACATGTCTTGTATATGCTTATTTTGCAAATCTCTACATCATATCAACAAACTGTAAGATATTTTGGTTTACACCCGCAGTTGGATTATTTCCTAACATCTCAAGATTCTCTGTAATATGGTCAAAATGCTCACATACTTGAGCAAACTCAATAGACTTATCCTTAACCTTTACGCTAATATGAACTCTATGAAGCGCATCTATTCTTCCATATGTTAATACATGTAAGTATTAATACGATGCATATATCATATACCATATATTTACATTATACATGTCTAAATAACCATCAACTTGACTCTGATACCACTAAAACGTGACATCCCATTATCCTTAAGGGTTCCATCTTCATTTGTTTGAACACTACATATCTTATTTTGTAAACTAACAAAATGTACATGGCTAAAATAAGAAAATACTAAAAGATCTTTTACTAGCCAACCTTTATCAAACTGTTAGACAACAACTTCAAAATGTAGATTGGATGCAATCTTTTCTCTATTTTTCCTGAAAGAAAATTAAATGCAAAGGAATGAGATTGCATACTTAGTAAGTAAATAATCAAGGATGCTTAAATCACAAATAGCACAATAAACATTTAAATATAAATAACCCATCACCCATCCATGCATGTAATAAGGAATTTCCAATCTTTAATGCCTTACATAATATATCATTGCCACATAACTTGTGTAAGATATCATTGCCACATAGACTATCATATGTTGTTGCCACATAAGCTATAGGTTATCATTGCCATTATCAAATGTTATTGTCATATATGCTATCATAGATTATTGCCACATAGACTATCATATATCCTTTCCAAACAAGCTATCTTATGTTGTCTTTACACAGGCTATAAGATATCATTGTCATACATACTATTAAATATTATTGCCACATAGACTATATCATATGTTATCGCCATACGAGCTATAAAAATGTTGTTGCATGCTCAAACAATATCAAATAATACTTCCACAATAATTCATTTATAAATCCAACAAAATTTTTGCAATATAGTGATTAATAATAACACTTATAAACCTTGGCAAATTATATCACAACATAGTTTCATTAAATTTATCAATATACTTTCATTTTCAAGCCATAATTTATCAAATCTCATAAAATAAATAATTCAAAAATCTAACAATCCTTTCATTTAAGTATTCATCAACATCATCTCATTAAATAACATTTCAATCTATGGAATTTAAGTTCATAGCATTTAACCAATCATATGTTTAAGTACCATTAATTATTTACTTACCTCATCCTTTAAGCTATTAAGTAGTGGATGGTCCCGATTTATTCCCAATATTATCTTCAATGCCTTAAGGTTCTATTTCAATACATTAAATCAATCCATAATGATAAAGTGATATTTCTATCTCGTTATGGATGTAAGCTCTAGTAAAATATCATGACCTTGGTAGATTATTTCTATAATTACTTTTTCTCTATAAATCCAAATGACCTAATTCTTTTTTCTACTTAAATAGACATATATGGGTACAACATACCCAAAATTTAGCATAAAATATATACTACATAATTTTTGGTGAATTTTATAAATTTGCCTTGTTCCTAATGTAATTATATGCTAAACAGTCTCATAAACTTAGCCATATCTCAAAACGTAGAAGTCTAATTGAAAAACCACTTTAGAGATAATTATTTAACATATAACTGAACATTTTTAATGTTTTACATATTCTCTAATTTAGCTTCTAAGGTCCTCAAATGAAATGATCAATCTCAGACTTTATAGCCATGACCAAGTTCAAGATCAGTCCCAATCAAAGAGTCATATCTCTTAACACACAAGAATTTAGCTACACTTTTATGTGTCGCATTTCACCTAATTACTCATCTAGACCCATGAAATTCTTGAAAAACAGAACTAATAGACTGAGTAAGTTTCAACAGGAATCAGTAACAATCAAATAGTAATATCTCTTCACACACAACTTATTTAGCAAAACTATTTTATAGGAATTATATGAGAATAAACTACAACATTCATGTTTTAAACTTGACCTAATTCATCTTCTATGGCTACAAAATCGTAGGTGCAATATCCTTTCCTTAAAATAAAATAGAAATGAATTCAATTCATATTCACTCCCTACAACTTCTCACACATGAATCCTAACTATTATTGCTTCATCATCCCCTTTAATTGTTCATGATTAATACTCCCTAGAAGAAAAATTTCATTGGAAAATAAATAAAAAATCACATGCTTGTTGCCAAAGCTAGAATACCTTAAGATTCCTTTCTAATTAACTTCTCCTTCTCCCTTTTTCTCCTTTTTCTCCTTTTTCTTCCTTCTCTTCTTTCTTTCTTCTTTCTTTATTTGCTCTTGCTTTTTTATTATATCTCCTCTTTTTATTCTCTCTTATCAACCCTTAATGGTAAATAATTTTAATTTATATTCTTATTATAATAGAACATAAGATTGATGGCTTATTTTTATTGGTTAAAAGTTTAAATTCTCTTTTAGTCCATTTTCTTCATTCCTTCCTCACTTATATCCCTCTACTAATTTCCATCAAATCCTTGCACATTTAATAAGTTCTAAGATACCCCTATTTAAGTTACAATAAAATGCATACTACATGTGACAATTTGCTATGCAACTATGCAAACATCGTATGCATATTGAAATGCCTTAGATGTGATCATGTAAATGTTATTGTCATGCTTATGCCATATGATTTATATTTGAAAATATAACACAATTAAAATGCAAATGAATTAGGTTAAAGATATTACATATAATCAAGATCTTAATTATACTGCACCCAAGTGATAAAGGCATCAAATAAAATTTCACTTTTTCTCTATAGAGGGTGCATAGTGGTAGTTATGGATTATCTAATATAAATACACATAAATATTGACTTTGTTTAGCATTAATTTTAAGTAAAATTCTATTATAGCCTAACCATACCAACTCTGTTGTAGCCTATTCACATTACAAAAAATAAAAAGAAATGTTGTTAACTTATGTTTGATCCAAATGAGGATTTAATAGGAGCTTCTCTCTCTCTCTCTCTCTCTCTCTCTTTTTCTCCCTCTTTCCCTTTCCCTCTATATATATATATATATATATATATATATATACACATCATTTTTTAAACATCAAAGAAATGATTAGAGTGAATAAAGTAATATTTTCTCGATATCCAAGAATACAAAACTTTAAAGAGTTTGGATTATGTAATGAAAGCTAGTTAATTGCCTTTAAACTGCAGTTGTGTATGTTGATTTACTTTAATGAAAATATTTCAAATGGCTGTGAGTAAAGGGTTTTATTGAGTTCTTTATGAATATAGGAGAGCATGCATTGTGACTTATTCAAATGATAAATGGATTAATGAGAGAACTATTTTGCTACTATGAGAGCTTAGGTGATTTAATTCAAATTTAGAGAGGTTTAAATCTCAGAGCAATGATGTTGCACGTGAAGACCACAAAGAGTTGAAGAGGCAAATTACTATCATGGAATATGAGCTTAAGAAAATAAGGGAGGACATGGCATCCATGAAAGGCATGAAGTCCTTGTATAAGTTTGGATTTTATATTGCGATTAGCTTCTTATTTTAGAAGTTGTATCATGGTTAGGTTAGATATTTCAGTATATAATATAATGTATAATGTGACTACTTTTGGATTGTTATTGCAATTATGATTTTGAACTTTACTTTTGGATGTTATGTGTCTTTTTATTCATATTGAAAATATTACGTATTGCTTATAAGTGAGTAATTTTGGATGTTTTCTGTTTTGATGAATTTTTTTTATTAAGACTAACACTTGAAAGCCAATTTTAGATGTTTTCTATTTTGATTTCTTTAATTTTGAGATTTCTTTTAGTTTAATTTAACTACATGTTTGACATAGTCAATGTCAAATAACAATGCAAGAATTCTATTTTGATTAAGAAAAGAAAAGCTAATACAAGTTGCTGCAAAAATTTAAATATACATTTCATTATATTAAAAATGTTTAGAATATATTTTTGTAGCAACTAAAGATATAATACTTGGAAAAGAGCTCTTTTTTAATTTCTATTTGCGTTATACATGTTGAAAAATTTTAAATATACTTTGTAGCAACTAAGATATAGTTATTATATGTTTTTGATATAATGATAGATGCTCCATTTGGAGATTAAATATTATAACTAAGATATAAGAATGGAGTTAAAGTAACTAACATTAAAAAAGGCCACTTCATTTAAAATATTACAGTGTTTGATAACATATTAAAAAGGTGAGTATTTGATTCTTTTATAATAAAAAATAAAAAATTACAAGAGGAATCTTGCACTCAACATAAATAGCCAAAATACCAACTATAATATAGTTCACCATAACAAAGCATTTAATAATAAAAAAAAGATATCAACAAGTACAACCAAAATGCCAAACCTATTAGGTTTTAAACCTAATACTAATGTTGTCTCATTGCCTTACTAGCAGCCAAGGTTTTTTTTTTTGGAGTTGGTTCCTTAATCTTTTGCTTCCCATTATTTGCAGTATACTTCTTTGGTGCATGTTTCACAGCTAAACTGAGTTTAGATGGGTCGACAATCTTCCTCACAAGGTGTAACAACTCCATCAACTTCATTTGGCTTTTGTGTCTTTTTCTATTATTGATTAATAGATCCAATAACTATGGATGAGTTTGGTGACTTTTTCATTGATTGTTTCATAGATCCAGTAATATCATATGGTTTATGAGTCTTCTTTTATGAACATTCTTCATTTAACTGCCCCATTTTGTAAGCTCATCAAGTAAATCATATATGCTTCTAATATTTCTAATTTGACTAGGTTTTTGGATTAGCAACAAAAGTTGAATTTTTAGTTTTCCTGCTCATGATAAGTTCATCAATGTCAATCATATTAATTGGGTCATCATAACTACTATGTGCATCTACCTTTGGGGTAAATTTATTTAGTTATAATATCATTATAGCAATTGGTAAGTAAATGATTTTGCTGCATCGTATCTAAAAAATAATTAGAAGCAAGTAAACTAACCTATGAACTAGGTATAATTGGAGAGAGTCCATCAAATATTGTAATAATACCAATTAGTTCATCATTATTCCATATATTTGTGTTAACTTCAATAGATCTATCATCAACTTTAGTATTTGACACAACAATATTAGCTTTAACATCCTCATCTCTTAAAACACTTAATTGTCCTTAAATGACTTTTCACTTATGAATAAAGCAAGTACACATTCTAGTTTAGTTAATTACTTATCATGGGGGAATCCGATTAGGCTATACTTTAAACTTTATTCTTCACTCTCTTGCAGGAAATAATTGGAATTTTAGCACCTAAAATAATCACATGGATTTGACAAAGAAAATTAAGATTAATTAATTACATGTAGTTTTTTCCTTCTCTTTTGCACAAGTTGGTTACTGTCATTTTTATGGAATCTCTTATTATGATCATGGCTAATACATTGAGCATAACATGACAATCCCTTTCTTGCCCACTTTACCTTTTTTTTTCCAAAAGAGTTCCTATCTCTTATACTTCCAATTCACTTAGTTAGCATCGTCCTTTTTTTTTATTATTATTATTGAATAGGTAATTATGGCATAATAGATGAGGTTATTGCTTGAGGTCAGAATTCATTTGATATTTTTAGATTGATTAAGTGACTATAAAAGTCTAAGAAGGTTGAGACTTTATAACAATCCTGTAAATCGTTTTATGGATTATCATCATTATACCAAATAACATTGACAACATGTCCATCTAAAATTCCACTCAAGTCCCACCTTCTACATGTACATGTCTTTTCTTTAGTGTTAACCACAAATTGCCTACCTGGTCTTACAACCTGATATTGATCACCCCAAACCACCAGTAATGTACCTCCAACTAAACTATTTTGACTTATTAAGTTTTTTATATATATTTGGACAATAAATAATGGCAACTCTCCTTATGACATCTCTTTTCTTATGAATTCTCTTCATCAGCTTAATCCTTATAATCTCATTCATGGTTATTACTCCTTTTAACCTAGCATCTAAAATGAAGTTATTAAAACAATCATAAAGATTATTCAACAACATATCACACTTAGAAGTAGTTTTGAGATATGATCTAGACCAATAATGAGGAGGGATATTATTTAAGTAAGCACATGTTACTTTTGATTCTTTACTTATTGCTTCCATAACCTTTTCAAAAATATGCACATTACAACTTTGAGAAGCTTTCCAAACCAATCCTTTTAGTATTAAAGTATGAAACTTTCTCCTAAAATCAGTGTAAATGTGTCTAATGTAGGATTTATGTTTAACATTTGGGAAAAGTTCTTGAATTGCAAGATCAATCCTTGAGACAATAATTAAATTATAAGAATTAATTCATGCAATTAAAATTCAAATATAAATAATTAAATCACATCAGTCAGAATACATACCTTTTGATCACTTATAGTGTCCAACGATGACTATTGTAATCTCTAAATCTTTTACAAGAAATTCTAAGAACCACATCAAATTCTTTTTGTTTTCTGTCTATATTATAACCTAAAGTAATTGGGTATATAAAGTCATTAGCATCTCTTCCAACTATTATTAATAATTGCCCATTAAAAATACCTTTAAAAAAAGTACCATCTATTGATATTAATGGCCTATATGATTTGAGACCCTTTCTCAAAGCAAACAAATAAACACATATAAAGACAACTTTATCTAAATCAAACATAATTGTAAATTTAGGGTTAATCCTTAAAAGTTCAAGTTTATAGTGATGCAATCTTAAAAGTTGTTTCTCATCACATTTAACAAACTTCACAATAATATCCATTGCCCTCCATGCTTTAAGTCTTTATACATCAGCCTCACAATCTTCTTTAATAACTGTTTGGATTCCACGTACTGCCCAATTGAGATCCTATCTAAATTATCCATATAATGCATAACTATCCACTTGGAATTCATATGTCTATTATAATTCTCCTTCCACTAGTGTGGTTGGAATTTGCATGGTTAATTTATACCGCCCTTTTATCAGTAGTGTTAGGTATGCCCAAATGTATAGATCACAACCTTTCTTGCATTTGCTTTTGCATTTCTACTTTGTATTAGGTCCAAAACAACCTGATGTCGAGTCATTATAAATGAACTCTTCACAACATCCTTAAGCTGTTAAAATGAAGTAAACAACATCCTGATTTTGAACTTAAAATTGGTCATATACAACATTCTAACTTTGAAAGGGCTAGTTATATCATTCTTTTCATTAAAATATCTTGCTTGTGCTTCCTTGAATCCCCATCACTATCATTAGTTGAGGAACATGATCTTAACTCATCTAATGGTGCATACACGATATTATTTGACTCATCATCTTATTTAAAACCATTTTCACTATCCTCATGTCTTTCAAAATTTCCATACCTTTTTATGTCCTTGTCAACATACTATTCAAATATCTCATCATCATCCTTAATAACATCATCCTTTAAAGAATAGTTTGAATCTATAAAATTAGTGTCTTCTTCACCATCATTTCATTTATCATCACTTTCTTCACTAGAATATTTCTCATTCTGGCCACTCTCTTCATCATCACTATTAGCCTCATTCGACATTTCCACTTCATTTCTCTCATCCCTTTCAATTTCATCATTTTGCATTTGCACTTTATCATTCATCATGTCGTTCTCCTTTATTTGATCTTCATGTAACTCATTCCTTTACCTAACACGTAAATGCATCACCTTAGAATCATCAATAAACATTAACATTTTAATGGCATAATGTCATTTTCCAAATTTTTATACCCATCAATGTAACTCTTCTTTGGATGTTTCCATAAAGTTATCTTTTCTTCAGTCCTCAATCCAAATTCCTTTGCCATGCTATCAATTTCCAATTTAGATATCATGTCTAATGAGCAAAAATCTACCCACCCAACATTTGTAAGCTTTAAATTAAGATCTAAAGTATGCCATTGTATACCAAATTATTCTAAATTTATTGCACAAATAAATCAATTGGAATTGAAAAAGAATAAAAAGAATAAAATTATATTGAATGTGTAATCTAACTTTCCTTGTTTAGTATACATGTCAATAAGAGCATTGTGCATAAGCTTGTATGATACAAATTTCAGTTTTGAAAAATAAACAATAAACAAAGTTTGCCTTTCTTATGTTATTTATGAATGCAATAGAGTTTTAGCATGTATTATGTGTAGCTAACTTTAAGTGTTTAATATAGAAAAATGTCTTTATAACCTAGTTGTTATTTATATTTGGGTTAATATCTCTGAATCCCTTGATATTTATCATATTTAAGTAAGTCGTTGCCTACTTTTCAATATTATAATAAGTCATCATTCACATTTGTCCCGTTACATTAAAAAGTCCTCTTAGTGTTAAAAATGTGATTTTTCCATTAGTCAAAGAGAATAAGATCAAAAGTAAGATTTGTTTTTATTAGGTTAATTACTCTGGACCCCTGACATTTGTCATATTTAACTAAGTGGTCTCTTATTTTTTAATATTATACTAAGTCATCCCTCATATTTGCCCCATTATACTAAAAAGTCCTCCCAATATTTACATGAGTTTAATAGATGCATTTTTAATTCAAAAGGACTTTTTAGTGCAATGAGGCAAATATGAGGGATGATTTAGTATAATATTGAAAACTGAGGGATGACTTAGTTAAACATGACAAACATTAAGGGTTCAAATTAATTAACCCTTTGTATTTCAAACAAATTGTCTGAGGATGATTCTCAAACCAAAACAAGATTCTAAGGGGTACTAATGACTCCATTTCAAAGTACCATGAAAATGCACTCCATGCACACTTGAACAAAAAGCATACACTAAAGAAGAAGGTAACAATGAGCTTAAAATAAAGAGTTTTCAGTCATTACATGCTAATGTCAGATATACAATAGCTGAAATGAAACACAAATTGAATTTTATTTTTTCCATTTATACAATAGTTGAAATCATCCTAATAATATAAGATTGAATCATAATAAAATCAAAAGAAAGTTGCATTCTTCTTTATACTTTTCTTTTTACATTCTTCTGTAGACTTTTCTTTCTAGCCATAAGCATTTAATATGCACTTTACTTAGCATAAGTAAATATTGGCTTGACTTTTCACTTATACGTCCTAACTTCAAAAATTAAGAAGGGAAGCTAGAAAATATAAGTTATCGATCTTGGCAACAAGTTTTTGCCTTCTTTTTTCATTACTGCAAACATACGATATTTACCTTGTGATCACAACCACCAATAACAAATATCTAAGTTTCCTAGGGTTAAAGTGGCATAAAACTGAAATAAAATAATGATCTTATGTTCATATTCATGACTGGTATACTTTAAGCACATGCCCACTAATGAACACTTGTTCATTGAGCAAAGTTATTGGAATGATAAAGGAATTATATGATTAATTCAAAGTTTTAAAGTTAATTCAAGAGCATAACAATAGAGATGATCTTTTAAAAGAACTAATTATGAGAGTGAAAATGCTTTAGTAGTAGCCCCAAAAAAAGTTTGAATTAAATTGAAGAGTAATGCTTTTTGTAGCAAAGATTGCTAAGGGAATAGAAAATAGTTATACAAAAAACAATTCTATGAAGAACTTGATAAAAACCATTAATGAAGAACACATTTTCATTAAATAATTAATTTTTACAAGGAAAATACAAACAACGAATTGCAGTTTGATTAACTATTTGGGTTCTATTGAATCCTAAATAAAAACAAGAAGAAATACTAATCAAAATTTATAATATGTTATTTTCGAATATGCAACAGACTCTAAACTGAATTAGTAGCTGGGATATATGTTCAAGATATGTTAGAACTTAAAAGGTCAAAGAAGAAAACACTAAGAAATCCAATGCATAATCTAATTTTCTACGTTTAGAGATTTTGCCTTTCTCATGTTATTCATGGATGCAAAAGAGTTTAACACAAATGGATATGTATAATCATCCATCTTTATATTTCTATCATCCATTTCATATAAGAAATGCAAAGCTTCCCTTTCAAATACTTCTTTCACACACCCCATTATCAATACAATCAATTACAGTAATTAGGAACTCTAATTATCACTTATAGTTCACTATTATAGCTTATATTATCATAATTAAAGATAATTAATTTGTAGTTTTATAATATATAAGTGAAGGTTTACTATTGTTCCTTCTTTACCATTTAAGCGACATTGTAGATAATGATACAATATGGATTGTGTTACTAAAGTAGAGAGAAAAATGAGGTAATAAGAAAATGGGGAAAGATAGATGGTCATCTATTAGCAGAGAGGACAACTCGATTAGGTTAAGAGAAATTATGAGTGGAGAAATAGTATTATTGAAGTAGAGAGGAGAAGCTAATTAGAAAGTTAGTAAATTAGTGTAAAACATTTAGGATAGATTTGTCTAGGGCAATTATGATTAAATTGATGATTAGGACAAAGATGGGTGAGGTGGAGTGTGATGTGTCATCCAATGGTTAGAAAACCATGTTTAAAATGTAAACATGTGTTATAGCAAAATGATACAAATAGAATTTATAACACCAAAGTGATATATTAGCTATAGTTATGGTAACAATTAGGTGATTTACCGCTACTTTTCCATTAGATGTGTACATATTAGTTATGTGTACTTAACTTCTTTGGTTTTGGTTTATTTCTTGAAATTTACATGTTTGTGCCTATTCTATGAGAATATTTGCATTAATAAGCAAGTGAACAACTATAAAACATAAATTGATTAAACATACTACAATAAAAAAAAGATTGTCAAATGTTTTTTCTTTTCTAAGTTACAAACTTGTCATGCAATCACTTATCTGTTTCTTACATATTGATTTTTCTACATTACAGATATGACATGATTTCAAACTCTTGGCAAAAAGAGTCCAATGTACTAAGAAAAGTTCCTTGCAACTCCTTTTGTGATTTTATTGTATTAAATGGGAAGTTGCATGTGTTGACTTAACAATGAATTGATTCAACAAAAACTTGAAGATTATGATAGCATAAGAGGGCACAAACACTTTTTATCCAAATCTACCATCCTAGGAAGAAGTCATAGAGATTGCTCATTGCAAAGCTATCATTCAATTGCCCATTGGATTTCAATACTACTTTCTTATTATCATATTGTTGTTGGCAACCCATGTCCTTATTAAATGATAATAGACTATTGTTTGCCAAGCCATTCCTTTTTGAAAAGACTTGTCTTTTAAATTGGTATTAGGAATTGACCTTCTTAAGTTCCCGTCATGTGAATCATAATTAATATGATGGTGTAGAGGGATAATTTCATAATTCATATTTGCCATCAAATTTTAATGTCATTGCACCATAAACGTGTGCCCTAAACTTATTAATAATATGATTGAACTTATATATCATTTAATTAATATAATAAAAAGGCCTATTGGTAAAAAAAAATTAAACCTTTGTGTGTTTTGATGATTATATTCAATTCTTTTAATTTTATCAAATTTAGCCAACTTTGCAAAATTCTAAGCAATTGTGGCTAATTTGAGATTTTGGTCAAAATTAGATAACATGACTCATAATGTGTTATCCATATAAGATTGAATTTTAAAACTAATGAGACCTACTAAATACATTTTTCTTGAAATTCAATCTTATATGGGTGCCATGTCATGTGATATGTTATCTAATTTTGACCAAAATTTTAAATTGGCCATAATTGCTAAGAACTTTGAAAAATTAGCTAAATTTACCAAAATTAAAAGAATTGAATATAATGATAAAAACATGCAAAAGTTTTAATCTTTTTGACTAATAGGCCAAATAAAATCCGTGATACAATTCAAAAATGACACGAACTTCATGATATATTGAATACTACATAAGCACTTTTTTTGTCTTAGCTATTGAATGAAATTTGATTAATTAATTTGTGTTAAAATCTCTTATTATCTTGATAATTATGGAAATTAATAAAAACATAAAAGGGTTGTTTCGAAAGACTTGTGCTCATGAAATATACTCTTACAAGATTTTATATTAGTATGAATATCATTAGCCAGACTTATTTTGTTTTTTTTTAATTTCCTATATAGATAACCAAAGTTGTTCTTATTTTCTAGTATAAGGTAAATTTCTTTATCTTTGACCTCTTTGCTTTTTTAATTATATTTTTATTCTTTATTTCTTTAGTAATTAGTTCTTAAATTTCCTTTATAAACAATTTGTTTTATTGATTTCCAAATTACTTTCTTGGAGAGGCAAATTATTCATAGTTTCCTCTATATTTTACACAATTTGTTTTCTATTTTTTTTGCCACTTAGTTTGAGCTATAAATACATCATGCATTGTACAATAATTTTTCATGACTAAGTGAAAATTAATCACCAACATCATCAACCTTTTTGTCAATCACAAATTATAGTAGGCAGGATCACTTTGGTCGAGTATGAAAGAACTCCTAATGCATGGTTATGTATATGTGTTGCATGCCAAACTATGCCCATTGCTAAACAATAATACCTAGTTATTAAAGAAAATTATTTTCACTCTCGTCTATTATCGTCATCTTACACGTATGCATGTATGTTTCCACTTCACTTATTTTCTTTTATATTATTATTATTATTATTATTATTAAGGCTATATTTTATATGATGTTATTAGTTTATTAAGTTTGTATTTTATTATATTTTTCATTATAATTGATTATATCCTATCTAATTTAACTTAATTAAAAGATTCTTAAGTTTTACTTAGTATGTTTATTATATTAACAATTATATTATTATATTAATATTATTATTATAATTATTATATTAATTATTGTATTAATGTTATATTATATTTTATTATTAATTATATTAATAAATAATTATATTAATACTATTTTATTTTATTTGTTGTTATACATACACAAAATAAAAGATAGACAAAAATGCCACAGTGCAATCATAAAAGGTATTTTCGTGGTTTTCAAACTTTTTAGGGGTGAGTTTCATTGATACTTTACAATGGCAAGATTGTTTTGAATTTTCATGTGAAACGACCTTGTCCAAAGGGTTTGATTGGTTTTCTACTAAGTGATGACATTTTTTAGATTTAGATTTAGATTTGGATTTTGACGCTATGGGTTCTTTAGGAGCCACGACGCTATGGGTTCTTTAGGAGCCACAACACTTCTTCTTCTTCTCTTTCCAAGTGACACCATTTGTCTTTTTTCACTTTTTCAGTGAGAAAAATGCTAATATTTTACATAGAGGGGAAATGTGTATGTGCTTTTGAAGGTTTCTTTCCATTGGAAGCTTCCAAATGGTGTTGTGTCTTTGTCTTTTCCTTCCAAAAGGTGACATGTGCTTTTAGAAGTTTTTTCCTTGAGTGACATCAAATAAAGCTATTTCAAATGCTTCCTTGATTTTTCCTTCCTTTGCCCTTGCCAACATTACCACTTTATTTATTCAGCTTTCACCTTCCTCTTTCTTTTATTTTGTTGCTCACCATGTATGGTACTTATAACATATTTTTGTTAGCTTCTTATGCAAATTATTGCATCCCCATGTTTAGTATCTAACTAAAAGACTCTTCAAGGAAAAAAAACATTTTATACTTTTTTCAACACATCATCTTAGGCCATACTACTATTTATTGTGCCTTTATAACTTCATCATGCAGTTTGGCTAAGATTGAAAAGCAATCCCACAACAGACATGATGACTTTGCTGAAGTTAGGAAGTACCTAAAATGTTATGATGAGTTATGGTTTTAAAAGGCATTAAATAGATTAGGCTAAGAACACAAACTAAAAAAATGGAATTATATGCAATCAAGACAAGGCATGAAAGTAATTGTCTTCACAAAGTCATTTAAGGGCAAAATTAAAATATATAAATTTATCTATTTACACATTCACTGATCTCAAAGGAGTAGAATATAATATACATGTCTATTCATTTATAAAATAGTGCAAAATCTTTAAGTTAATATCATGTACAATTTATAGTTAATAAATAGACTTCTTATTGCCTGGGATTTAATAAAGTTTAGTTTGATTTTCTAATTTCTTTTCTTGCAACTAAACTAAATGTTATAGTAATGCACAAGAACACTTCTGTTAAAAAAAATAAACTAGTCACAATCTTGGTCAATTGTTCAGGTTTGAGTAAGTTATAAAAACTTGTTTTTGTGCTATTTTCTTAAGGAAGCAAACATATGGCAAAAAAAAAAAAGGTTAGATATTTTATTCTCATAGTATCAAGTACAACAAAGTTAGCCTATGTACTTTTTTTTATTTGCATTCCTAAGAAAAATTGTCATGCAATGGGAATTAGTCCTTTTCCAACTCATTTTCTAGAAGTTTTGTCCCACTTAGCATTTCCAATTGATCAATAATATCAATAATTCTAATGGCAAATTGCAGCCTGGTTGGAAGTTAATAATTCTAGTGAAACACACATGTTATTGTCTACCAGAAATATTTATTCATAAACACTTCTCATTTATAATATATCTATTTACACATGTTGTTCACAAAGGGTAGAATATAATAAAACAAATATATTCATTTCAAAATATCACCGTCTTCAAAGTAAAAAACGTGAAATATTTTTTTAAAAAACAAACTTTATTCTTACAAAGAAATTAGTATAGTTTTGTGGATTTTCTAATTTCCTTTCTTGCAATCAAACTAAACTGTTCAATGCTAAATATATTATAAAAAAAAAGATGTGGTTGTGCTAATATCTTGAGGTAGTATGCATATGTCAACTGCATAAGCAATATAGTTTAATATTTTATTATCATAGGCTCAAATATAATAGAGTTAGCCTATGTACTTTTTTATTTGATTTCTTATAAAGATTTGCCATGTTAAAGAAATTAGTATAGTTTCAAGTTGTTTACAAACATTCCTATTCTAATTGGCAATTTATAACTTCCCACCGATTCCAATAATAGATTTTAGTCTAGTTAGGAGCTAAAAATTTCAGTCAATTCTTGAGGTTGTTACCTCTTATAAATACTACTTATTTACTTTCCTTACCCACCTCTATTTATTCTTCACTCTTTCTTGGTAGTCTCTCTCTTCTTTCCCAATCTATATTTCTTATTTTTTCCATGTGTCTATTATAGCATCATTATGTTGCTCATCTATTACTTTAAAACTTGCTGGTTAATTTTTAAATTTCTTTGTTTATAGGTCTTGCCTTTTTTTCTTAGACTGTATAACATGTTGGTTAGTCCTTAATATCTCTTCTTTTTAGTTTCCCATCTATTGTTTTAAACCATATATTTAAATGAATGTAATATAGTGTTATTTCCCAAGGGAAATATCTCATAGTTTCATAGTCAATGTACATTCCAAAGCTTATATTTATTTTCTGATGTATTGTTCTTTGATGCATACATGCAAAAATGTAGGAAAAATCCATCCCCAAGCCCCTAGACTTTTCGCATTTTCTAGTTTACCGTTCAATTTATACTTACTATACTTAAATTCGTTAACTCTTCAAATTTTCTAGGTTACCCTTTAATTTATACTTACTATACTTGAGTCCTTTAACTCTTTAAATTTGTGTCACAACCATCTTCGCTAACAAAATGGTTAATAAGTTAACATAAATGACACACAAGCATTATTATAATAATATTATTAATGAAATGTCATCCTAGGTGTAATATTATAATATTAATATAAATAACACAACAACCATTATTAAAGCAAATTGAAGAAGCTATGAAATTAGGGTTCCTATTTGAAGAAAAGTTAATTGAAATAGCTGAGAGCAAATTGAAAAGGGTAATTGAAGCTGTTGAAAATGCAAAAGCTAATTGAAGAAGCTAAGAAAAAATGTTGGTGGCTTTTTCAGCTGCACGAAGTCATATAGGGGCACAAACATCAAGTTGCTATCAAAGGAGAATCCCAAATTCAATAAGAAAAATTCAATAAGAACTAATAAAGATGATGGAACATTCAATTATTTTTATGGAAAACCTACACATTTGATTATGTCAAGGATGGTGAAAAATCCTTGAAGGTGGTTTTATGGGTGTCCATGCCCACATGTAAGGAAATATACTAAAATTGGGGTGAAATTTGGGTTATTGGTTATTGATATTTGAATAATTATGTATAATATTTGAAAGTAATGGTGTTTGTGGAAAAGGTTTTTTAGTTTTTTTTTTATTTGGTACGATGAGAGATTTAGTAAGAAAGCTCAAATGCTAAGAAGACTTGTAAGGTTGGAGAGTGAGAATCAAATGCCAGAAGCCATGGATGATTATGAAATGAGCAGAGATGTAGATGTTGCAATTGAGGTGTTGAAGTTAGAGAATGCATCTTTGAATGCATAAGTTATAGAATTGAGCAAGAAAAATGAAGAAATGAAAAACTAAAGGACTTCTATTTGATGTCATTAGTTGTGTTAGTTGCTATGTTAGTGATTGCAATTATGAATGTAATGCTAAAAAGGTGATTTGTATTGGTTTGTAGTGATTGTATATTAATTGAAATGTAGACTTATAGGGGGTTATTTTATTTAATGAAATAGATAGGCTTAATTTCATTCATCCCTTAATTTCTTTCATCAACTTGAAATATCTAACACTTAATTAATCTCTGCAAGCATATAAATTGTATAATTTCTATTAAATATCATTTACTTAATCTCCAAAAATAAAGTCTAGAGTAAAGATAAATAACAGAGAGAAATAGCAAAAAACTAATTCATCAATACCTACTTACACTAGTAGCAGAAAACTGCAAATTGTACTTAACATTTATGCCGTTTTTTATATAACTTTTGTTAAATATCACCTAATTCATAAATTTTTATACCAAAAAGCCTTCAATACGGTACACACCAATGCCAAAAAGCCTTCAATATAATATACAACTTCTGATATATAATAAACTTAATATCAAAAACAATTTCAATAACACACTAATAGAGAAACATAACTTTTATTATATGAAATTATATAAATATAAGGTTATATCACTATTTTAAGCTTAAGAGCTATATATGCTATTCAAAATGAATGAAAAATGGTATTTTAAGCTTCAGTCCTATACATGAATGACTTGTAGCAAAAAGTTATACCGATTACACTTACAAAAAGAACAATTCTAATGTTTCTAGCAAAAGGCTACAAGAATTCTACTTACAAAATATATAACACATTACAAAATTTAAATGTCTTTAGCAATTTCCTATACATCTCACTAATTATAAAATATGAATTGAGTTTGGCCATATCAATGAATAAAAACTTCAAAATATTTGCAACAAATAACTTCTGCTTCTACTGAGTTTGGTGTTTTGCTGGTCCTTTCTTCTTGCCAAACCTCTTTACCTTTCCTTTCTATGGTATCTGTAGTTT
The DNA here is from genome assembly GCA_949677035.1 of Omphalea diandra. Taxonomy (NCBI): domain Eukaryota; kingdom Viridiplantae; phylum Streptophyta; class Magnoliopsida; order Malpighiales; family Euphorbiaceae; genus Omphalea; species Omphalea diandra. The sequence continues at coordinate 29,723 of CATIWR010357216.1, forward strand.
CATATAAAAGGTAATATGTTAGCAACAATGTCATCATCTATAATCCAACAATAAAATGCGTACATAATAAGTTATTTCTCACATGTAACTTAATTGGACTTTTCCTTATGTTAGTCCATAAACCAAAAGCAGTTGTAAACTGTTTGTGTATAGATGCTTGCCTTGATTGAAATGCATTTCGTTATTCGTGTGCTTTGAATTTTGCGTAAATTTTTAAGATGAGATTGTAGGATCAAGTTGAGTTGTCTTTGATGCCATTGTCTTCTTTCTTTTTGTAAACCTTGAGGATTTAACTATTTGGTTCTAGATAATAAAAAATAATATATAAAATCTCATTATAAAATATCAATATACTGAGTATTATACTTAAAATTAAAACCTGATTTACCTTTGTCTTGATAGACATCCTCTGCTATTGTGGCCACTCTATTTGCATAGTTTACATGTCATGATCCTATTTTTCCTTCAAAGCTCTCCAACTTTCTTCACTTCATCTTTGTCTTTCCTCTTATTCTTCTTTAGTCTTATAGGCATTAGTCTCCATAATAGTGGTTCAATTGCCTCTTTGCCAATCTCTGCCCAAAGCCTTTTTCCCTTCATAGATTGCATACAAAAATTATATGTCTTCAAATAAGTCTCTTTCTTGTATCCATGTGCAACATATTTCTAAATGTCCTCAGATGCACTTTATATTGCACATATGGTAAGCTAGCATGGGATATTAGTCAAATTCCATTATCTACATATACAAGTTTTTTTGTCCAACTTCATCACATGCTTATCCTCAGGATCATAAACACTTGTAACTTCATAGCCCTCATCTCCATTAAAAGCCATAAGACTTCATTTTATTTTTTTGCCTTAGGTGACACATTAGAAATCTAAGTTTCTGCAAATCTCTTCTTCGCTATAATCCATTTAATCCATTTTACTCTTATTTCTTCCAACACGAGGATGATTGACTGGCATCCATTGAAAGTTTCATTAAGATTGTTCTCAACCACATTGCACGTGATGTTGGTATTAAAAAAAGCCTCACACCAACACTATATACTTTAATGAATAACTATTTCAACAATCCTTGGACCATGCTTACCCATTTCCTTAAAATTCTCTTTTAATTATTTAAGGTAAGTTGACCTTGCACACTTCCAAAAGGCAACCTTTCTTTATTTATCCTTTCATGCTTTTACCTAGTTTCCATAAATATGCCTAGCACAGTTCCCATGCTCTACCATAAGCAAATGTTGTTGCATTGTACTATAAAGACGTTGTGCCGAATAATTAACATACAACAATCATATAATTATATCTAAATTATATAGCATTGTAAGTGAAATGAGTGTATGTGTTCATACCTTTTACATGTCAGAAATGATTATGTATTCTCTTCCATCCTCAATGATAGGTCATATTTAGTGCACCATCAAACTAAGCCCAATTGTTCTTATTTTCCACATTAATAACACCTCATGCTAAAGGGAACATTTGATTGTTCTCATTCCTGCTTATAGCATATAATAACTGCCCTTTGCAAATCTCATTTAAAAAGCACCCATCTAAGCTTAGTATAGGCCTACATTCAACTAGTTATCCCTTATTCAAAGCATCAAAATAAACATAAAACCTCTTAAATTTTATTCTCTTTAAGATTGTTAAGGTCACCTTTTATTGCCTTCACAACATAAGTGGTCCTAAGATTGCTTAGTTTTATCTCATTTACATAGTCATACAGCCTAACACACTCAGTTATATAGTCCCCATTTACTTCATGTATTACCTTGTTCTTAGTATTGCTACACACACAAATGCTCACATTCAACCTCGCTTCTATTTTACATAATTGTTTCAAAAATTTTAGCCTCATGTTGTGTCACGATCTTATATTTGAAGTATTTGGATGAAAGCTTACTATTGGCTAACATATTTTTATTGATCTTATAACATTTGTTATGTGGATTGTAGGTCTTCATAACTAATGTATCATCTTTTCTCTCTTTACTCACTAAGAGAACGTATGGATAACCACTCACAAATTTTATCCTTATCCTAATAGGCTCATTTTTGACATATTAAATCCCTGAACCCTTTATAACAAAATATTTAGCAATGACATTCCTAACTTCCTTAATATTTACAAAGCTCATACCTAAACAAATCATTGGAATTTCAATTTTTGCATTAAATTTAATCCTAGAACTAGGTCTTCTAGTGAGAACTTTTCCATTCTCATCCTCATCACTTTCACTATAATAACTACCTATGTCAGAGCTATTATAATAATCATTATGGTTCTCATCTTCCTTTTCCTCAACTATTCCATCCTCATCATCTACTTCATCAGTATCCTCAGTTATCTCACCTTCCTCATCTATATGAATCTCATTCCCACCCTAGTTCTCCTCACTTAAATCCTCAACACTAGACTCTATTTGTGCATTTTTGCTCTTAAACTCTCTCACATTTTATCTAGCTTCTCTCAACTCTTTATCTTCATCCTCACTTCTATTGCCTATAGCTAGCTCAAGCTCTTCCTCGCTCATATTATCAATAACATTATTTTCTTCATCAATACTATCTTCATCTAATAAATGACTTAAATTAATATCTCTTTTAATAACTATTTCCTCAGCATGTACCTCATTATGTAAACCACTATTAACATCCCTTTTTACCTACTTCTTGTCCTCTACTTACTATTTCCATAAAAGATTGATTATTTTATGACCCACCCATAATAGCGCCTACACCCTCACCATACATTACATGATCAATATAAAACTCTAATGTGTCTCTTATTTTTAGTTTGCTACATATTTCCATTACTTATAAGTCTGTATTAATGTAATCAAATTCTTCACTCTCTTTATTTTTGAAATATAACCCAACTATTTTCCTATAGTTTAAATCCTCTAAAATATATGCCATGAGTGTTGTGAAAAACAATAAGTCTAAATGAAGACATTCTTTCACTAACCTACACTCCCAACCAATAAAATCCCAATTCACTCCTGAGGGTCCTCTCATATAACCTAATTTTCCCTTATGATGAATTGACATTAATAGTGCCATGCTACAATAAATAAAAAACATAAACACACTTAGGCATTATCAATTTAAAATTGTACACAACTAGACATCCTTAAGGCAACTTCTTATATAAACAACAAATCATATAACATAATATAAAATGTTTGATTTTTAAACACAAAACAACAAATATAACTAGAATAATAAACAGTGTGGACTAATGGAACCAGTTGGGATCAATAACCCTAACCCCAATGTGGAGATAAACATTTTTGCCATATGGGACCACTAACCCTAAATCTAAGATAATACATTTTGCAGAAGATGATATATATTAAAAATAATAATAAAGAATACAAATAACATACCTCTTAATAGTTACAACATCAACAATGAAACATTTTTTAACTTTTCCAATCCTTCAAACACTTTTGTCTATAGTATTAGAAAAAGAGACCCATTTAGTCTTCAATGTGCAATAATAGTCTTAACAATAACATGTATGAGCTTTGGCATTACCTATAGAGGAGAAAGAGTTATGGGTGAGAGCTGAGAGCGAAAGGTGAGATTTTGAGAGGAAAGTTGAGTTTTTTTTTTTATATATATATAAAGAATTGATTTTTTTGATTTATTTTAGTTAGGCTTAAAAAGATATCGTATATGATGTGTCCATTTAGTATTTAAAATTCATATACAACCAATAAGTTTCACACCAAATGGCGCATGCAACTCACGGTTGACGAAATCATTAATAAAGGTTGTTGTGACACAAATTTGAAGAGTTTAAGGGTTTAAGTATAGTAAGTATAAGTTAAAGGGGTAAACTTCGAAAACATGAAAAGTCTAGGGAACCGAGGGTGGATACACACACAAACATTTGCAATATATACAATTAGTTTTTTTTTTTTGGTATAGCTAAATAAATCTGCTTATAAAGAGAAATTAGTTGGGATTTGTAGTCGCACAACATATTGAATGTAAATAGGCCAAAACAACAAATAAAGCAGTAAGAATATAATAATATTATGTAACTTTTTTGCCAAAGAAATAAACAAAGCAATAAAATATTATAATTAATTTAATATAATTGCTCAAAATATGCAAAACAGGTGAGCCATATATAATATTTATTTTTCTCCTCAGTAATTGGTTATTCTTTGATGACAAAAGAGTATTCAAGAATTTTTATTATTTGGTTGGCTTTTGAAATACATTTTGTTATGTTTTTTTATCCTTTAGGTATGGAAGGCCCTAACTATGCTTTGCAAATTAGGTATCTAATTAAGAACATTCTATAAGAAATCATAAGATAACTTGGACTCACTGAAGCTTATTACAGTTTTGAATAGATAATGTTTTTAAGAATAAGTACATAACATACCTTTTTTTCTGATTAGTACAAGAGCCTAAATTCTGCAAAGGACAATGTTTGCATTAAAGCTACAGAAGAATTATGTGAGGTTTACAATCTTGGGGTGGTAGACTATAGTCTTAGAGAGATGGAAAAATATGACTTCCTATAATGCAACTTTGATAGAATTTAAAAATGTGTCATTGTTAGTTAACAAATTCCATTAATATGGCAAGCGATGTTGTGGCAATTGTCAACTCTAAAATTGCTATGCGAGAGCATATTATATCTACTCAGTCTAAAGTCATCTCTTAACTGAAGAATGTCCTCACATCACAAAATTCAATAACATCTAATGCTCTAAATCAAATTTAGGCTATTTAGACATTAAAATCTAGATATTTGCATTGCTAGTTTGTTGGATTGGCCTATTATTGGATGCTATTTGAAGTGGTTTTCTACAAGTATTTTCTTTTCATACCTTCAAGCTTTAGTTCCCAAAAAAACTTATGCCTATCTAGCTTTGTAATAATGATATGTTCTTCTATCTTCTTGTTTTTTTCTCCTTTTATTGAACCATCTTTAAATGAATGTTCAAGATGTTTAAGCAATTGGTGTAGTTATTTTAATAATGCTTGTGTATTAATTTTGTATTGTCATATTAGTTGTTCCTTCAATGTTTTATATTGTTTGAAGCTTATTATTGTTATATTATTTCATAATTACCCTAACTTTAGTTGTTGCCCATGCTATTTAGGTGTATTGCTTTAAGTTATTTTTTGCTTGAGTTAGTTGTTCCTTAACTAATTTTCAACTGGCCTTTTTTTTTATTTTTTATAACTTATAATTATAATTTTTCTTTGCTATATGTGTTATTCATTTGTCCCTATTTTTGAGTAATATTTTGCCTATTATATTTACCTTAATTGCCACTTGAATGCCTTTTAAATATGAGATATTTTTCAAGTGTTTGCCAAAGTTGCTAACACATATTAGAAGGTTTTGTTTTTTCCTTATAAAACCTATTCATTATAATTTGATAGAGTATATTTAATTAAAATTACTATAAATTAATGAATATTATTTGGTTGAATAGAAAAATGCAGTGCACTTATTCCTTTATCAAGTTGATGTAAATTTATTAAGTTAATTCACGTTCAATTTATTAGCTTCATAAATAAAATGGTTCCTTCGTTGATTAAATATATATTTAGTGAACCATGAATACACTACATAAATTAATAAATTGTTAATTTATTAGTATCTATGTGTAATTGGTTGATTTTAATAAATTATTTAATTAATTTTCATAAGGCAAATACACTCACTATTTGAGATTTATTTTTCATTTGAAAGAGCCAATAATATATAAATTAATAAAGTGTTAATTTATTAGTATCCATATGTGATTGATTAATTTTGGTAGATTCTTTGATTAATTTTTTGTAAGCTAAATGCACTTATTGTTTGAGATTTTTTCTCCTTTGAAAGAGTCTTATTTATTCAACTATTTACATAGAGAAGTATCTTAGCTTCAATTTGGATAAAATCACTAGTTTCCACTACTACTCTAGGTTTTGTCTAAACTTATGCAATAAAAAATTAACCCAAATAAGATAAAGTTGCTAACTTGGTGGCCAATTTATTTTTCACTCACTTCGACATAATAAATCTATTACAACAATTCAAAACCATTACAATAATTATACAAACTATTGTATTAGATCTGATGCAATGGATAAGTAGCCACTACATTTAACTCCCATTATAAACGCACTTTTGTTCAACAACGGTAAAATAAGCAAAACCGTTGCATATAACATATCAACTGTAGCAGTTTTTGTTCAATTTTATGTAGTGGTTTAGAAAGCTTCAAACAACCATTTTATTCATTCTTTATACAATGATTGTTTTTATTTATTCAATGTTTTTTTATTTCATTTTATGTAGCAGTTTGCATCAGATATGCCAACGATTTAAGAGATATAAAATGCAGTGATTCTTCATTCTTAAACAACATTTTATTCATTATATTAGGCAATAGTTATAATATATCAAAAGCAACGGTTTAAGAACAACTATTAGCAATGGTTATAATGTTTTATGCATTAGTTCTGATTATTTTTATGCAATCGTTATCATATCTTATGCAACAGTTTGAAACATATCTTATTCAACAAAATTTCAAGTATTAACAATAAATTATTTATTATATTAAGCGACAATTTTTGGGGCTAATGCAACAATTTCAATTGCTAATGTAATAGTTTTTATAGATAATATATGTTAATCTACGTCTAAAAATATAATATGTTAATCAATCACAATAATTTTTTTGCACAATTACAACTATATAATTGCATTTGATTCATAAATATTTAAAATCATAATCCACGTTTGCAAATGAAATAAAAAAGCATAACATATGTGAATATTAAAAAAAAATTATAATAAAACATCGTGAGCGTTTCCAAATGAATTTGCATTCCTCAAACCATTCTAAGGCATTTTCGATAAGCCAAGTTATCTTTCTAATTTGAGAAATTATACTAGTTCTCAAGACAACAATGAATTATATGAGTCTCCATAATCATCCATGTATGAATCTTTATAATCACCCAAGTATTTTAAAAGAATTTTGTTTATATTACTGTCCACTAGTAATAAAAATAATATTTGTAGTATCAAAATTTTATCATTTTGTGCTTCTTAATACCAAAGGTTTTTTATGTTCACATCTCATTAATACCAAAAGTTTCTGAATTTCATTCTCTAATTAGTCTTTTATGACATATAATAATTCTTAACTGATCCCATTGCTTCAGTATTCAAAACAACTTATTTATAATGTCTTTCCAAGAGAAACTTTCTTGTAACTAGTTCCTCCTTAAATTTGCAGTTCTCTGCCACCTAATTCCTTTATTCCTGGACTAGGATCAACTATAAATACTGAATTTTCTTCTATTGCTTCAAACATTAAATTATGTTATTTCCCAAGTTCTAGAGTCCCATAAATAGATAATGATAGATAATTAAAATTAGTCACACAAAATAGGAAAAAACCCAGATAATCTTGGTGAAAAGGTTTACTTAATAGTAGCATAACCAATGGCCTCAACTATTTGCTTTAGCTCATATTCAGTCCACTTTTCAGCCAAAACTATTTAAAAATAAAGGAAATATTCATAATTTTAATAAAAGATATACAAAAGGAAACTATCACAAGGAAGAGAGTTAAAAGGTACCTTCATAATGATTTTAAACATATCCTAAATACACATTAATAACAATTGATATACAGATATCACACTCAATTAGTCATGTTCTAGAACGAGTCTTAGCTTCATAAAGGAAATCAATCAAACTATAGTACCATAAAAATTGGTTACAAAATAACAGAAAAAGAAACTTGCATTAAGCAAAATGAAGACAAGAATTCAAAAACAAAAAGACCAAGAATAAAGTAGTAGATAAGAAAATACTAGTAGAAGTAGATATACACTTTGAAACCCATCTGAAAATGCAAATTCTTGCTAGAATCAGTAACATAAATAATCCACTTGGATTTTTCTTCATTAAGGCAATAACTATAGCAAAAAATATTTATAATCAGAATAAACTTTACTTCTGGAAAAGAAATAACAGGGACCAGGCAACACAAAGTAGACAAATATTAGTTAATGCAGGACAAAGTTCTTTCCTTCTTGATCTCCAAAATACAATTTCTATTTTTTGATCTTTATAACATACATTAAACACTTTTATCATCATGCCTGAATTGATCATAATTTGTTCTACATAGAAAACATACAAGCAAATTTTTTATACTAAATAGTACTAATAGTATGAATGAGTTTTCCATTATCATTATTCAAGGTATACCATATCAGCATCATTAATTTAAATACTTTAAATTCAACTAATGTTGTATGATTTTATGATTTTTGTAATATGGTTATATGATTTTATGCTTTTATGTTTTTTGCTAAAATTGCAAGTAAAAATCCTTTATAGATATACAAATTAATAAGCAAGGAGATATTTATGTCAAATAAAAAATTACAATAAAAAAACCATAATAAGATTTTGACATGCAACAGCTTTTAATGATCTAATGATTGTTTCAACTTGAAAATTCTGAATATTAACATGATCTAAGGAAGTTATTGAAAATTCTGAATATTAACATGATCTAAGGAAGTTATTTTCAATCACCCACATATATCATGCATTCTAGTTCAAAGTTGAAGACAATTCAAACAATTTGTTCATACTAGTCAATTGGTGGTTCAATTAACATTTTTGTCACTACCATCCAAATGTCATTAAGCTATCACCTAAATTAGGTTTAACACAATAGTTTTTAAATCATAACTTTCTAACAGATGAAAAATTCTGAAGTACCATATGTTAACGCATGATAAATTTGGTCCTATACTTTAATAGACTCGAGTGGCTAATATAAGCTACAATAAGTGTGATTTAGGCTACTTAAAACATATTGCATATAAACATTTCAATCCTAATCCATATCCAAATTGATATAGTTGGTAAAATACTTATAGTTTTAGGACTCGGAATAAGTTTTTTTTTTTATCAAAGTCTTTGGCCTAGGAGAAAACCAATATGGATAAAAATATTTTGTTGCATTTATCTGCACACCAATAAGAAAAATAATTGTAGTGTTCACAACATATTTGTAAAACTCTTCCTATATACATAGTTCACATTTAGCCAAAAAAACCAATATAAACTTTTGTTTAAAAATTCATAAAGATCAACAAAGAACGAGTGAAGACTATCCCTTCACATCGTGAATGATATTTATATTTTTTTATATGATCTATATTTTTGGTGATTATTATTAATTATTAATTAAATACATTATCACTCTCTTAGACATTTCATCAAACATGTATAATACATTCTCCAATTAAAAAAAAAAAACTATAGAATTTGCCCATGTTGCAAGATCCTAGACAAGTCATCATAAACTCAAAATATATGCATTATCTTCCTGGACTAATAGAAAGCAAATCAAAACCAACCTAAAAAAACCATTAAAATACACTAGGAAGAGTTAAGCCAATCCATGATGGAACATGTTCATAATCATTGATAGGATTCTATTTTTAAGCATTTTACAGTTTCATGAATATCATAGACTTTCAAAGCTCATGATAAAATCCATTTCAAACCTAAATTCCAAGATGAAATGAAACATAAAATAAAATCAACTTGAAATTAAAATGAATAGGCACATACTAGGTAAAAACGAGATTTAGCGATGCCCAATTTTTCATGTGCTTCGACAGTCTCATCAAACGTAGTCTTGACACTAGCCTGAGCAATTAGTAGAAATAGGATTAAAAATTAGGAAAAATCAAATAATTAGGAAAGTAAAATACACACAGAAAACTGACCTTGACTTGCCTAATAACATCCATTAAATCAAATAGAGGTCTTTTTTCCTTCGTCTCAAGCTTGATCAATCTAGGGAAAGGCATTATTACTTTCTCCTCCTCCAAAATCTTAAAGTTTCTCCTACACTATGCCTTAATCCTCCTACTCTCTCTTTCTCTCTCTCTCTCTCTCTCTAATTTCTTGTCAATTTTTCTTATTTTTCTTCTTATCTTTGTCCTTCAATCACAACCCTATCATATAGTAAAGGTGCAACATATGCTGGACAGGACACTAGGGAGATTTATGGCTTGTCTTTGACATATTGAATGTCCTCCCATGCCAACACATGCAAAATTCCTAATTTGGAAAATCTCAGTTTTTTTTTTACGAAATTGCTCTTACTCTTATGATAGTGGAGATTGAGAAAGTTTTCATTGCTATTTAAGAGGAAAGGTTTCATTTTCATTTGAAGATGTTTTGTCTTTAGGCTTCACAAAGTAAGAGACTGGTTAAATTAGAGATGGACTTTGATTTGAATTAGAGGAAAGTAATCTATTAAATGGTGAAAATGCAGTAGAGTTTGAGGAGATGGCAGAGGGTTTTAACTCTAGTGTTATTACATCATCACTAGCCTCAAGCCATTATAGTCTATTCCATCAAACCCCAAGATGATGAGGAGTTTGTGTTAAGTGAAAATGGCAACATTACTAAAAAAATTGATTTTAGTTTATTAAGGATGTAATTAATTTCAATAACAGTTTTAAAACCAATGCATAAAGCTCTTCTTAATAGCAGTTTATTTAAGTCGTTACTATTCAGGTGAATATGCAACTTTTATGCAACGAACTGAGCAAAGTATGCGCTGAAAGCTGAAAATCAATGCAGTAGTTTTATACCATAACTAAAATCGCTATTATATATATACTTATAAGTAATGGTTTTAAAATCGCTACAATGGACCTATTGCATCAACTTCAAAATGCAGTAGTAACCTATTCTATTCCTCTCTAGTAAAATATAGTAAGCAACATCAAAATCACACAAAGTTGAAGGCAGGAAACACAATAGATGGACATTAGCATTCTTGCATGCACATGTTCACAAGGCTAATGTTATTTGGATGCATAAAAAAAATGAATGTAACATGTTAGTAAAAATGAATTGTGGCTTAGCGCCTAACTAGCCCTATGTGCATATGCACATTAAAATACATTGAGAACGTCAAGAGTTTTAGCTTTTCTTTTTTTTTTTTTTGGAACTTTTAGAGCCAATGTTTAGCTTCTCATTTTAGGCTATCCAATTTTACATTATCTTGTAGAGTGGTTGGGTTCTATTTTTTAATTAGAGATGAGTCCTATTTTTCAATTGGAGAGACCTTTTTAGACCAGCTGTTTAGACCTCAAGACCATTGGCAATAACAACCAATGAGCAGGAGCCATCCTTAGCACTCTAGTTTGGAGCTTTAAAGGTTTTCCTCCTTTTATTGTCACTTAAGACCTGTCTGAATTGTGTTTGCCTCGCTAATGTCTGCCCTACAATGGTTTATTATGCTTCCCTATTAAGGCCCTCGATTTCCCAACCCCTTTTCCTTTTAAGGCATAGGCAGTTTCAAGTCTTAGGAAAATTCTATTCCTCCAACTACCGCTCACTACTACATTTCTTAGTGGCATAATCACATTGGTGTTTTTTCCACTGTTGTCAATGAGTTCTACTAATGGGTTTTGCGGGCATTTCTATTGGGTGTCAAGGGATTTATAATCGGCAAGGCAACTTGTATGAGTTGCACTGGTAAAGAAGAAAAATTTTATAGGTGTTATATGAAGGACGATAATCTCTTACATTCGATCTTGATGATGGATGTTCTCCTTTTGAAATAAGGACTATAATCTTTATTTGTCAACTTGTTAATCAAAGAAATACTCTCTCTGTCCCAAAAAGGTTTTCAACTATTCCTTTTTGGGATGTCCCAAAACATATCATACTCTTATTAAATAAAAAATATTTGTAATTACTTTTCCTAATTGATCCTTATTAATTATTAAGGCAAAATACATCTATTATCTTATTAATATAATTAAGGGTATAAATGAAAAAATAAATGAGTTGACAAAATATTTAATATATTTTCTTAAATAATATATAAATTAGAAGGTGACAACCTTTGTAGGACAAAATGAGTATTTTTTGTCATAAACTCATATAAACAGACATGAGAACGCACACATAAAAGTATAAATAGAAAATAAATGGTTAGAAAAAGTTACAATATTTTGTAATGTATGTTTTATTTCTCATAACATAATATATTTGAAAATCAATGGTTGGATAAAATAAAATAGATTTTATCACCTTATTGCTGATCAAATAAAAATAAATGATTGGATAAAGTAAATTATGCTTATCAACTTACTATTAGCCAAAATATATTTATTTTTGTTTTTTTAAATTTGTGGATAGACTACATTTTTTTTTCTTTTTTACTTACTTTAATGAGCTAAATAAATGATTTTTATTAAAATTAGAAATAATTGCGACATTTTGATTAGTGCTTTACTTTTTATGTATGTCTTTTTCTTTTGTAGAGAAAAACTTTCAATATAGCTCATTTTGCTTTTTAACCTCTCCCCATTTCCTTCCTTTTTATGTGTTGAGCCTCGGTAAATTCATTAGACGTTTTGCTCTAATAAGAACACAAAATTTTCAAGCCATTTATATGTCTTATAATAAACTAATTAGATATTATTTATACTAATTTTTACAGCTATACCATAAATGCTATTTTTTTTAGGTTTTCCATGCCAATAATATTATTACTTGCTTTACTTTTTGTCCAAAAATAGGTGTATTTTCTTGCCTAATAAGAAAATGACTTTTTGATTAGCAAATATTATTTAGGTGGTATTTACACACACACACACACAAACACATAGACATAAACACAAACACACACACACACACACATACATACATATATAAATACACTCAATATTGTTACTTGCTTTCTCCAAGCCCAACACCAAGTATATTTTTATGCCTTGTAAAGATATGCCTTTTTTATCTATAAATATTATTTATGTCATATGTGTGTACACACACACACACATTTATTTATTTATATTTTCTATGATTTGTCTAATATATCCTCAATTTAAATTAAACATGATAAATTATATTCTTTTAAAGTAGAAATATATTTGGTCAAAATGGATTTATCCAATCAACCCATGTTACTCGATATAGGTTATATAATTACATAACTATATAGTCATTAAAAAAAACACTATTCAAGGTTGTAAAATTAGAGAGAAAAGATACTTAATGTTGTATACAAGGCTTAAAATTAGTTTGAAATCTAAAAATATTAATAGATTACAATACAAATTTCAAAATATAATAAATGATAGCAAAGTGATATCCTTAACACCCCCCAACAAGCCGATGGGAAGGAGCTCAAAGTCGTAGTTTGGAGAAGAGATGACTAAAAAAGTGAGTCTCCACTAGCTTGGTGAAAATATCACCAATTGATCTCTATAATAAATAAAAGAAATTGTAATATTTCCATTAGCTACTTGTTCTTGCACAAAATAATAATCAAGCTCAATATGGTTAGTTCGATCACACCATAGCCCAATAGAGAAGAGCAACATCAATTTCTTTAAGCAAAAAATTAAAACTATAATAATTTTGTAGTGGTTGTAACTAAAGCCTTATATTCACTCTCTATAAAACTATGAGTTATGGTGGACTATTTCTTAGTACTCCATGAAATAAGAGACAATCCCCAATAAATGACATGACTACTTGTAGACTGATGACTATCAACTTGATTGCCATAACTATTTCGTCGAGAAGAACGTAAAGTTTGCGGTTGTGGAGTTTAATGGCTACACTGTCATATAGTGGGATCAACTTACTTTGAGACAAAGACGTAATTACGAAATACCAATTGAGTCTTAGAAGAAGAACATCATGAGGAAGTGATTCCTACCTTAATACTACTATTGAGATTTGTATTAAAGCTTTAAGGGCTTACCCGCGGCTCTAAAAATGTCGAGGATTATCATAAAGAGATGGAGGTTGCCACAATTTGAGCAAATTTGGAGGACTGAAAGGCTACAATGGGTAGATTTTTGTGTGGCTTGAATGGAGACATCGCCAATGTAATGGAGCTACAAAGTTATATAGATCTTAAAGATAGTGCATATGACAATAAAGGTGGATTGACAATTGAAGAGGAAATGCCATAAAAAGAGTTCATATTTTACTTCTTCTACATGAAAATCAAATTGGCAAAGGGATACCTAGTCTATTTCTAAGCCCAAATTTGAGTCTTTTAAGGGACAATTAAATGGAGGCAACAAAGAATCTCAAGGTAAACTTGAATCAAAATTTACTATAAATCATGACATTAAATGTTTTTTGTGCTTAGGTACAAGCCATATTACTTCACAATGTATAAATAAAAGAACCATGATCATGAGGGAAAATAGAGAAGTAAAGTTTGAATCAGATAACAATAATTATGATGATGATGATACGCCATCATATGAAGATGAAGAAGACACATTAGAATATCCCATGAAAGCGAAATTGATGGTGATAAGGCCAACCCTAAGTCTTCAAGTTAAAGAAGATAAGCAACAAGGGGAAAACATCGCTTTTACTAGATGCCTTATCAATGGTAAGATTTGTAATATGATAATAGATTAAGGGAGTTATACTAATATGGATAGTGTTGATTTGGTTAATAAATTAGGCCTTAATACTTTAAATGACCCTAAACCTTATAAATTTTAATGACTAAATGAGTGTGAAGAAATTGAGTTGAATAGACAAATGTTTCTATCTTTAGCAATAGGTAGTTATGAGGACGAGGTTTTATGTGACATATAGAACCTATGCATGTTGGTCATATCTTATTAGGGTGTCCATAGCAATATGATAGGAGGATTATATATGATGGGTTCGCCAATAAATATTCTTTTATAGTAAAGGGAAAACTAATCACTTTTATATCTTTAACACCTACCAGGTTTATGAAAACCAATTGAAATTATAAAGAGAGATTAAGAGAAAAAATGGAAGAGATTGAATGTGAAAAAGAGGAAAATAAGGCTCAAATGAGTGAAAAAAGAAAAATAAATGAAAGAAAAAGAAAGAATGAAAAAAAGAGAGGAAGTAAGAAATAAGTGCAAGGAAAATAGAAAGAAAACAAAAAAGTTTTTATGTAAAAGAGAGTGACATAAAAAAGACATTCTTTTCTACAATGAGGCTTACTTGAAACTAATGAGCTTAACTCTTTTTGGCCTAGTATTATTGTGTCTCCTTTGCAGGAATATGATGATCAATTTTTTAAAGATGTAATAAATATTATACCACCTATTCAAGGGATAAAACATCAAATTGATTTCATATATGGTGCTACAATTCCAAATAGATTCGCATATAGGAGTAGTTTCAAGAAGACAAAGGAGTTTTAAAGGCAAATCTTAGAACTCATAGAGAAAAGGTGTGTGCATGAAAGCATGGATTCATGTGCGGTTCATATGCTTTTGGTTCATTAGAAAGATGGTTCATGGTGATTGTATGTGGATTATTGCACTATTAATAAGGAATTATGAAGTATAGACATCTCATACCTATACTTGATGATATGCTTGTTCAATTGCATATGATGAAAGAGGGTGATGAATGGAAAACTACGTTCAAAATAAAATATGGTTTGTATGAATGGTTAGTTATTTGTTGTGGTTTAATTAATCCACCTAGCACTTTTATGAAATTAATGAACTATTTTTTACAAGACTTTATAGCTAAATTTGTTGTGGTTTATTTTGATAACATTCTACTTTATATGAAAAATCTTGATGAGCATGTTGAACATTCAAGACTAGTTATAGGTGTTGTAAGGAAAAAAAAGAGATTGTTTGCTAATCTTAAAAAATGTACCTTTTACACAAATAAGCTTATATTTTTGGGATTTGTAGTGAGTGCTAAAGGGATTAAGTCAAATGAGGAAAAGGTTAAGGCTAAAAAAATTGGTCCATGTCAAAATGTGTAGGAGATGTTAGGATTTTTCATGGTTTAACTAGATTTTATAAGCATTTTGTTAAAGATTTTAGTGCACTAGTCACACCCTTGAATGAGGTAAATAAAAAGTATAGGGTTTAAATGGGGCAAAGAGCAAGAAAAAATGTGTAATTTGACTACTGGCTTTACCTAACTTCTAAAACATTTGATAGCATTGCCTTAGATTTAGTAACTGGAGTTGTTTTGATGCAAGAAGGCTGACCTATTACTATTTTAGTGAGAATTTAAATGAGACAGCCTTAAGTTATCCTACATATGTTAAGGAGATATATGCATTGGTAAGGGCATAAGGAGTTTGGCAACACTATCCTAAGGAGTTTATTATCAATATTGATCATGAGCCATTGAAATATTTGAGAGGTCAAAGTGAGCTTAATGAGTGGCATGCTAAATGAATAACATTGAGACCTTTCCATAGGTGATCAAGTATAAGCAAGGTAAAGATAACATAATCATTGATGTCTAGGTGGTATGTTGGGTTTGAGTATATTGAGACCTTCTATTTTAAGGTTTGAGTACATTAATAATTTATATGTTAATGATTCAAATTTACAAGTTTTTTTTAATGTATTTAAGAAAGTTACATTTGGCAAGTTTTATAGGCATGATGGTGACTTATTTAGAGAAAATAAATTATTTGTGCATACTAGCTCATTGTATGAGTTGCTAGTTAGGGAAGCTCATGAGGGAGGTTTAATGGGACATTTTGGCATTACTAAGACTTTGGATATTTTAAATAACACTTTTCTTGGCCTTATTTGAAGAGAGATATTATTAGAATTTGTGAAAGTTGTGTTACATGCAAATAAGCTAATTCTAAAACTCAACTCCATGGCTTGTATGTTCTTTTTTCTGTTCCTAGTTAACCTTGAGTAGATATTTCTATAGACTTCCATTTTTAGGGCTACATTGTTATTAGGTTTTCTAAAATAGCACATTCATACATTGTCATAAAACTAATGATGTTACACATATTGTTGATTTGTTCTTTTATAAGATTGCGTCTATATAACATGCCTAGAAGTATTGTTTCTGATAAGGATACTAAGTTCTTAAGTTACTTTTGAAAAACTTTGTGGAATAAATCTGATGGACAAATCGAGGTAGTAAATAGGACTTTGTTAACTTCTTTGCGTGCTATTATAGGAAAGAACTTGAAAACTTAGAAAGAATGTTTGCTACAGCAGAGCATGATTATAATAAATATGTGCATTTTGCTACTAAATTTTCACCATTGAGATTTTTTATGATTTTAATACACTAACCCCTTTCGATTTATCACCTTTACCTATTAAAAAGTGTATTGATTTAGATGGAAGGTGAAAGCCTAAATTTATTAGAACACTCCATGAAATGTGCGATGAAATTTTGAGAAAAGGATGGGATAGTATACAATCTAAACTAACAAAAAGCAAAAGAAATTTGTGTTTGAACCTGGTGATTGGGTTTGGTACATATGCGCAAAGAGAGATTTCCAATGCAAAGGTATTCTAAACTGTTTCCTAGAGGCAATGGTCCATTGCAAAGCGATTGAAAAAATTAATGATAATACATACAAATTAAATCTTCTTGGGGAGTATAATTTTAGTCCTACCTTTAAACTTTTTTATCTTTCTCCTTTTAATGTAGATGAAGTATGCAACCCAAGCTAATAAAGGGTGAAAGCAAGTTGTAGATGAACTTGGTGATTAGGTTTAGGTGTATATGCGCAAGGAGAGATTTCCTATGTAAAGGCGTTCTAAATTGCTACTAGAGGTGATGATTCATCCAAGTGATTGAAAAGATTAATGATAATGCCTATAAATTAGATCTTAATATTAGTGCTACCTTTAGTGTTTTTAATCTTTCTTCTTTTGATGTAGATGAAACTAATTCGAGCACAAATCTTTTTGAAAAGAGCGAGAATAATGGGAATCAATCCAAGAATATATTAAAACTCAAGAAAGGTCCAATTACAAGAGCTAGAGTCAAGAATGATAAGGACAATCATGGAGATGCTAATAACGTTCAAGCGATCCTTTGAACATCAATAAAGACTTTATTACTAGAGAGAAAGATAAAAAGATAAGAAATGTACACAATGGGCTAGTACGAGACACTTGAACTTTTATTATTGCATTAAGGGAAGCTAATGAGCATGATTTGGTTTGGACAACAACTAAAAGATCTTACATATTATTTAGCCTCATAGCTGCCTAAGGAGTAAAGAGATGAACCAAGAACTTGCAAAAATAATGGAGACCTTCTACCTATCTATTTGGCTGAATTTGAACATTCACTAAAGTTCATATGAATTGGCTTATTTTTCTTTTGGTGGACAAATTTTGAATGTTTTTAGAAGAGGAGAACTTATTTTGGTTCCTTATAAGGGTTTTTATTAAGTTTTCTCTTTAATTTAAGACTTTGTTTCCTAGTTAGCTTAAAATTAGTTTTCTTATTTTATATGAAACTAGTTTTCTCTTTTTCTTTTTTTAAATTTTTTGCAATCTATTTAGAAAGTTATTTTGGACTATTTTTCCCATTCCAAATAAATTATAAGTGTGTTTAATAGTATATATAAGCTATGTATAAGGCATAAATGAATTATTGATTGAATCAATTGAATAACATATTTTTGTGAGCTATTATTTTTTTAAGTTTTCATTAAACTTTTAAAATGTATCGAGGCCATTTTGCAGTGTTCAACCTAGATTTCTCATTAACCTTCTTTCTGTCTTGAGTGTGGCGTTTATACCTTTTTTTCTTATACTTTTAGTTCTTTGATTCCCCTCGGGTTTTGTAGTTTCTTGCTAACCAAGGGACTGAAGTTTTACAAATATGTTTTCAATTTTTTTTTGGATTAAATTCAGTTCACACGATTAATTCTTGTTACATCAAGATTCACATTTTGGCTTTAGATTTAATATATATATTTTTTAAATCTTGCAATTTCCTTATCGAATCAATTAGGTTTGGTGGTTTCAATTTTGGCACATTCCCATCGAATAGGTACTTCCTCTGCTGCATGTGAGTGCATCTCCCATTTCTTCCTGATATTCCTCTCTCTGTGGGTCTTTGCTGGATTGATTGGCTTGGAAATTTTTATTCAATTGTAGACTCGTAATTATTTTTTCTTCTCTTAAAGTAAAATTTGACTACTCAGAAATTTAGCTTTGATGGAATTTATTATGACCACATGGAACATAACCCAAAATATAAGCATTCGGTAAATTTTGAAAGATTTGGTTGACAAAATACACAACACAATAGAAAAGGTTAAACATTATAAAGCTTTTAATTGCACCAACAACTAAGGGATTTACTCATAAGCCTGAGAACAATGCACGAGTTTGTCCTTATTTATTTCTGAGTGTATCACAAACATATCTAATTCAGACCAAATTCCATAAATGATATGAGATCAGTCCCCCTACAAAGGATTGTGGCTGAACAGATAAAAATACGTATATTTTCCACTACTTTCTCCAAACAAAAGAAAATTAGAGAATACGTGCAGGGATGTGATTAAGAAGGGAAAAACTGTGAAAACCCATTTAATCATAAGGACATTTTGTCATACAATTTACTGAACAAAAATTATTTCATTTTAATTGGACAATTGGATATCCACAAGACTGAAACCATTCGTTCCATCCGTACATACTGGGTTTTCTTAACTGGTTGCGCAAAAGGATACACATCTCTGGCTTTTAGCAATCATGATATTCTTGCCTTACTTTTCTTCTCCACCATAAAGCTCCCGCACACTGGTATGTACACAACATACAACAAGATGATCTTCGATTTTCTTCCTTCACAATTAGTGTCATTTGCATCCCTACTGACTGCTTATATTATATAGCCTCAAATAGAACCCGATGCTCCAGAAGATCTGATAAAACCCTCCTCATCTTTTCAACAGAGACAGGTTTCAGTATTACACCATCCATGCCAACCCTCATGCAGTTTTCTTTTGTCACCTTGTTCGTGTTCCCAGTAAGTGCCACTATTAATGGCCTTTCATGATGCTTTGTAAATTTTTCATGTATGCGGATAGCAACTTCAAATCCATCAGCAATGCACACATCCATAAATACCACCTTGTGGTCCTGAGAAACCACCCGCAAACATTCATCGCTGGAACCCACAGTTGTCACATCACACCCCAAGTGCAAAAGAAGTCCTTTGGTTACCATCCTGCTAACCCTGTAAAACAGAAATGATTTTGAAGGTTAATTAATTTCCTTCAATAAAAATTTTTCTCAACGTCAAACATGATGGCCAATCTATTGCCTACATCAGCTGCATTTTCAATTTGGTATACATCAATATGTTGCATTCAAACTGCCAAATATTTCCAGCTGCCATATCTGCAAAGATTACTAAATTTGGAGATCAACTGGGGGCCCCCTACCAAAGTTCCATGGAAAATATGTAACAAGTAAACAATATATATGCTTATCTCTCCAACTTAAAGAAGAGTGCTAAAGACAAGGAATGATCAGGTTATTAATCATAATGTGCTCTCTCACTCTTTCACACTCACTCTACAATAGCCCCTTTATTTAAGTTATTACCTATCAAATGCAGTGCAATTTGCTTAGTTTTAGATCCTTGTGTGCACATTGTGTTATTAACAGCATTTAGAGATTCAATTCGTGCATACTCAAGACATTAATTTGGAAAAAGAAATGGACCTCTCTCTCTCTCACGCGCGCGCACACAAAATGCGCACATGCGCAAATATAAGTTTATGTGTGTGTGCATTGTGTATTAATCATGAGTAATATGTCTATTTGAATCTCACTTTTATCTAATTCTATTCTATACACACTGTAATTTCACATCACTGAATAATCAAATCATGTATACTTGGGGGACATTTAATTTGCCTTTGCAAAGGAAATGAAAGTTGTCTAGACATCATAATCCAAGAATTCTATTTCAATTTAATGTTTGGAGACAATTGAATATAGTTCAATAGCGACTCCAGAAATCATACTTAAAAAGCCAGATTTCCTTTACCTAAATTCAAGTGATTCAACAAATAAAAAATGTCAGAAAAAAAAATTTGTATTCCTTCCTTTAATTTTTGTTACACACCAAACAAGAAAAAGGAATCCTGTCATAGGAGTTGAACGCCATCATATTTCCAAAGTGAATCAAAATTGCAAACCCTAGAGAGTGCATCAGAGCAATTAAAGAAAGAGAGAATTCCTACCTTCCTATGTTTATTGATTAGGTCCAGGCAAAATATAGCCTGTGGCTTCCTCAGCCCAGAGAACTAAATTCTTTTCACTATTTCCATAGCACAGCACCTATTATTCTTTCAAAGCTTATGACACATTTTGAATTTGTTCAGCCTAAATTACCTTAAGTTGTCAGAATGGATTACTTGATCCAAAGAAAAGGGGCATTTTTTTGATGTTTCAGACCTAAGTCCTCCCTAGTCTTACTCTCCATGCCAAGATTTCATTATATTCATAAGCTAATAATTAATTAGTGTCCTAATCTTCAAGTTCAATCTGTTCCTGATAGTGTAAGAGCCAGAATGTACCATCTGAAAGTCTATGGTCCATACAGAGGATTAAGATCTCCTTTTCAATACAAGGGACTGATACTGGTAAAATAATGGCATTATAATGAGCTTTATTCGAAGGATGTAAGCATGTAGATCCATATCTTCTAAGTTTCCACTATACACTATATTAATTGACTTTCTTCTTGTTTGTCCTAATATTTTTACGGTACAACTGTTGTGAGAACGGTCTTGGATACGAATGAGTTTCTAAACCCTCAGATAAATCTCATATTAGTACAAGTCCTGTATAATAAAAGTGAATAATTTAACTCCCTTTTAAAGTCTAAAACTTACCCAATACTTATTATCCAAAGGATAAAATACTCATTCTTATATGAGAACATTCATATAAAAGCTGCACCCATATTTTTATGCTTATGCAATTGTTCCTGTTTTGATATTAACTATGCATGTAGTGTTTAACTTGTTATCCGGCCCTCACTAGCACATTCTACTCCATAATGAAGTATATTTCTTGCCACATCAAACCCAAAACTTAAATCCCCGAAAACAGTGCTAAAGTTTAGATTTATAACTAAAGGAATGTTTGAATTTTAAATCAAGTTACTGCATGAAACATTTTTATTATTTATGTAAATAAATTACAAATTAATATTCGATATTTTAACTTCAACTAGGCACATAGATTTGTTTTAAGCACAAATTTAATTGTACTGTTATCTTCAATTTTTATTCTACAAAAATATGCATTGGACCTAGGATGCATAGCTACACAGTCCAACTTAAATATACATCACAGCAGAAATATGGAGGGAATTTTCTTCAAAAGAAAAAAAAAAACTGCAATTAAATATTAGAATACAAACAAAAGAGAACCAGTATGCATTTTATTTCTCCCAAAGGCATAATATGTTCCCAAATCAATTCTTTTAATTTTCTCATAATTAAAATATCAATAAGATTATTTTGTAGTATTAAGATCTCCTAAGCAACAGAATACATAATTATTATTACGTAATTATTATTAGCCTGCAATATTAGAATCTCCTAAACCTATGTATAGAATCACAATTTAACATAAACTTGTTACAGACCACAGATGGAATCTCCACTTCACTTGCTCCGCACATATATGAATATTTCATACGTCCTGAAGGCACTGAACAGTTTTTCTTAGAACATTCTCCTAGAACTCTTAGAAAGTATATTCCCACAATTTTAGATCCCATGTCTAATGTCTCCACACTTTTCCATCTCCCATCATTTACGGTTTCTCATTATTGCAGAAGAAAACAAATAAGATCTAAACCACCCTCTTAGGACCTGTTTGGTTACCATTTCTAGTTTGATTCTTGGTTTTTGTTTTTCAAAATAAGTTTTTTGGAAAAGTGGGTTGAATAAACAACTAAAAACCAATTTTTGTGGTTCTCATGTGTTGTGGCAACCTCCCCCCTCATCCTCTTTTTAAAGTACATTTTAAGACATCCTTTAATAAATGAAAAACATATTTTGGCAACATAACTTCTGAAATTGAAGTCAAAATTAAAAAAAAGGGCGCCCTCAATCATCCAATAATGATTAAATCCCTCATGAGCTAAACCTCTATGAGATGATAAGATTGCAATGTTACTAACCCGTTATCATCCATTACAAGAACTTTAAGCCCAGTAAAAGTCTGCCCATGACTTGCTGACACTTTAAGAATGAAAGGATGCCTAGTGTCACTTGAGCACTCAGGAGTCCTAAGTTTTACGACAAAGATAGCAGTGCAGCCTTTGCCAATACCTTCACTTTCAAGCCAAATGTTTCCTTCCATAAGATTTACAAACCTGCAAGCATACAAAAGGTATGATAAGCATCGCAAAACATTCTCATTACAAATTATTTTATACATGAAGCCCTATTTAAGACTACTTCCACTGCATGAAAACTAAAACAATAGTTGTCTACAATCTACAACAACAAAACAAAAAAAGAGTGAAGTACCTCTTGCAAATTGCAAGCCCAAGTCCACTGCCACCAGAATTTTTGGTGACCAATGATTGACTCTGTGCAAATTTAGTAAATAACTTAGGAATATATTGGGGGTTAATTCCTACTCCCTCATCTTTTACCTGCACCAGAAGATAACATTCATACATATCAACATCTACCGTTAAGATCAACAAAACTTGAGGCACGAGATTTTGAGATCTAAAACACCAACCTGTACTCGCAAATAGAAGTGATTGTCACTTGGCATTGGGAAAAAATCAGGAAACCGAGGATCTCTTAGAGATTCCGGTTTTGCAACAAAACAAGTGATTGAAATGCTGCCTTCTATTGAGAACTTAACAGCATTACCCACAACATTTAAGATAGTTTGCATAAGACGTTTTTCATCACCAATTGCATATTCTGGCAAATCTGGAGCCAGAGTTAATGTAACAGGCAATTTTTTAACAGATGCAATAGGCTTGATCAAGTTAAGAACCTGCAACGAGCAGAAAAACACTAACTCAACAACCAAATGCATGCATATTTTTTATGATTTCATATATCTAACACCACAATGAAATTCCAGCAATTCAAAAGGATCATATAATTTTACCTCCCTAAATACAGCATGAAGATTAAAAGTTCCTAGGTCAAGTTGAAGGCTTCCATCTTCAAGCTTTGAAAGGTCTAATACATCATTTATTAGAGTAGCCAAGAGGTTACTACTCTTGAGAATTGTCTCAACCATTAGTCGCTGTTCCAGTGGGAGCTCAGTCTCTTGCAGTAAGGAAGAAAGTGCAATAATAGCATGCATGGGAGTTCTCATCTCATGATTCATGACTGCCAAGAAATCATTGCGAGCACGGATAGCTTTTTCTGCTTCCCTTCTCGCATGATCAAGTGCAACATTCTGCTCTATAAGAAGATCTCTTGCCCTCATTGACTCCTCTAAGATAGCAGCATGGGATAGTGCAACAGCCACCTGGTTCCCCAAAAAAAAAAAAAATCACAGATAAGACACAAACAGGACTCATTATTTGCTTCTTTTGACCTTGTTATCTTATTTTTTCTCCAATTTAAAATAATGTGCCACACATGCTGCAAATGACTTTATAATGCTCAACAAACTACAACAAAGTATTCTTAGTTGTCTAAGTATCTAAATAAGAGCACATCTATTGTGTGATTGAGCAAACACATAAAGCAAAAGAATATATTAATTATCAAGATTTCTCTTCAGTTTCTTCCACCTCTTGTCTCTTTCTTTCCCTTCCTTCCCCTCATTTCTTCACCACGTGACTCTTGATTTCTTTTTTTCTTTTTCTTTTTCTTCTCTCTTTCTCATTTGTTCCCTGTTATCACGATTTGAATTCTTCATTTCTTTCAGCACTTCCTTCCCTTTTGTCTGCCATCCTTCTCTCCCTAAGTTGTATATCATTAGTTTTATCTCTTCTCCATTTTATTTTAGAGTAGATACACCATTGCAGGCCACAAATACTTTCAGTAGTGTCCAACAAAGAATGATGCACTGGCCATGTTAATAAAAGGAACTATTTGTCATTTTTTCACAATACAAATTGTAAGGTGGGGACCCATGGAGCAAATACTTCAATACTATGTTTCAGAGTTTTAGATGAATAAGAAAAGAAATGATAATATTTAACATGCAGAATATGAAAAAGAAACGAAACGAGATTTTTTTTTTTTGTTGGGCGGATATTTGAAGGAGTAACAAAGAACTTTAATTATTAAGGGTAAAGCACTCATTTAAAAAAAAAAAAAAAAAGTACTATTAGTTTAGATGGGAGGTTAGCTATAAATGGAGGGAGAACTCTTATCCCCTCAACTTGAAGGGAAAGCAAAATAGGATTTGAGGAGATAACTAATCCCTCATTATCCTTTCTTATTTAACCTCATTAAACATCCAAACAAGGAATAGCACTTACTCCTTGTCTTTCTTTCTGTTCCCCCTTATCCCTCCATCCAACTACATACACCTATATATAAGTTTTCACTGAAATATGATATGCAGGTAAGGATAACATATTAAATTAGATCACTTAAAACCTGATCAGCTACAACTTCAACAAGCTCCAACTCATAAGCATGCCACTGCCTTGCACTATCTGAAGGAAGCATTAAGACCATCAAAGCATAACGTTTGGTAGAAAGCTCAGGCCAATCATTAATTTGGAAATTAGAAAGATGAAGAAGTGGGACACGAACAGCAACCACCTCTCCAGGCATAAACTTTCCAGCAAAAGGCCGTATTTTTGCCACTGGACAATTAGGAGATATTTTCACAGCTCGGTTAGTACTGAATACTTGATTAATCAGAGGATGTTGGATAGGTACAGCATACCCAATGGGATTCTGCTGACGAAGAGTGTAGGAAAGTTGAAGCTCTAACCCAGTGCGGGTTGGCATCCACAAAGCGCACTCTTCCAATGCCAACGTCCTACCCAGTTCAACAAGAGTGGTCTTTAATATGGTATGCCTATCAAGCGTGCTTCTGATCTCATGAGTCAACATCCTCACATGCCGGCCAGTTTCTTCCTGCGTACGAATCAGACCCATCTCTCTATCCAGCTCTGCAGCCTTGTTTTTCAAAAATAGTTCTCTAGTTTTAACACTCAAAAGATCAGGAATGATGTGAACAAGCATAAGGGCAGTTGCACATGACACCGCAGCGGTTAAAACTTTTGCCGTGGTCATTACAATTGCCACAGTTCGTGTATGGATGGTAGAAGTCCACAAGTTAATAAGATGTGTTGCCCCACAGAGAACTATAAAAGCACCAAACTGCACAAGGACCCATCTATATGGAAACACAGAAGATTTCTTAACAAAGTAGATAAGCTCTAGAGGGATGGAGAAATAAGCAAGAGCAATGAAAAAATCGGAAATATACTGGTACTTCATCAAAAGTTCTCCGGCTGGCCAGTATGGCAAAACACAGTCGCAAGACTCCATTTTGATTGAAATAGAACAACTTCAGCCACTGTTTCTATCATATACCTGAAATGAGAGTTTCACAATCATACAAATGCACACCAGGTACCCTAACCATAAAAAATGCTCCATTAAAATAATATAATTCAAAAAATTCGAAAAATGGTTAACTACTTCATCAATCATTAACTACCTAACAAACATAAATTCGCAGGAATTGAACACAAAAGCACAATTAACACAGAACTAGCAAGTCATATTATTAGACAAAGTATCACATAGATCAAGACATGAAAAAAGATAAGTCTAAAGAAATAAAAATATAATAATAATCATATATTGAATAACAATCATATATTGAATCCTATAGTTACTAAATGAAGAACGTCAAAGCAGTTTTAGAATTATAGCTTTAGAAGCTTTAATCATCTTAGAATAGAGGTGATTTTGTACAATTGAGTCAAGTTTTTTTTCCCCATTAAATCAATTTCCCCATGAATTCATTTTCTGTCTACCTGATCAACTATGCACCCATTTGCTACAAGAATCACTCTGTTTTCCACACGCAATTATCTTACACCATCAAGAATCTCCTCTCTCTCCATTTCTTCTAGTCCAACATTAGCAGAAGGCCAGCGGTTCAAGTGATAGAGCACATACAGACCTTGTGATCCACACAGCTAAATATCTCAGCAAACAGCAAACTGAGCTGCCCATCTCACAGCAAAGACTATCTAAGCACCATAATCGTACAAAAGATTCATTCTTTATCAATTACACAAACAAATAAAATAAAAATCACAAGTAAAAAGCAAATAAATACACAAAAAGCAAAAGCCAAAATTAGTTCCAACCCACAGTCAAACTCGCACAGAACAGAAGCCTAAAAAACTTAAAAACATCGATTCTTACTCACTTCAGCACTTTCATCAACCACTAATTCGCGCCAAATCATTTCCTTCCAATCTGCCCCCAAATTCAACTCGTTTTTGGCCAATAAAAATCAAAACTTTGTACCTCGAGCAAGAAATCAGCAGGCCGGGTTCGGTGAAGTAGAAAAAGATAGGGGAAATGAGGAAAAATTATGTGAATACGAGATAAGATGAGGGCAACTACAGCCGGAGTATCGCCGGCGAGTATGCAAGAAATGAAGACGCGGAGCTGATTTGGATCATCGATTTAGGAAAGTTGGCGATCTGGGGGCCCCAGTTTTTGTGGGAAAGAATATAAACCACGCCGTTTGGTACAAGTCGGTCGGTGTTGGTTTGATTGGGCTGTTAGTTCATGACATGTAAACCCACCCGAAACTAGGGTTTGAGGAACCTGTTGAGTTTAACTTTTGTCAAGAGGATACAAAAGAAAGCAACATGTTTGGTTGGATAGCTAAGCTGACGTGGAATGTAGAAAATGTTACAGTCCTTTTTCTAATAGGTTCTCTGAATTTGCTACAACAACACATCCATCATAATCTTACATCGGAGTTTTATCAAGATGGAAAATAAAGTTTATGAAAATAAGAAAAAAATATAAAAAAAATTAAATATTTGACTTTATTTCGCTGTGTTTTTAAAAACATAAAAAATTATTTAACATAAATCACTTAAAATCTTTTATATTCTACTTTATAACTTGTATTGTATTAATTAGTTAACCTTTTTATTTATGTTTCACTCATTAACTATCTTTAACTTTTATTCTCTGATAAGGTCTTAGTCTTTTGCACCACTTTACATGGATTAATGTTGAGGTTGATTTTAATAGACCTTTGGTTCCTAAGATTTGGATAGACGATAGTTCGGATAATGTTGAATATGGAGATTTGTCATTTATTATTTTATATAGTTGCAAGAAATCACATATTTTTGTGACGATCAATATTGTAAGTAAATTCAAAAGTTGTCATTCAAATTTTTTAGTGATAATAAATATTATCGCTGTGAGGTTATAACACATACCTCTGTAATTAAAATTTTAATTTATATGTGATAATAAAATTTAACACAAAAAAATTTAATTTATAATAATAATTTTGTTGTCATAAAAAGTGGTTTAGCTCCAATAATTGTTATAATTAATACTATATAAATTGTCATATATTACATAATATTGTCACAAATTAATATTCAAGCTAAATTTTCTACGATGATAAATTTAATTATGAGGCATTCTAAATTTAGATTTTATAATAATTTCATTGTTAGAATTAGAATAATTGTGGAGCATTGTTATTATTATAAATCTTTCAAGCAAGAAAGTTGCTTGAAAAAAATTGTGGAAAATTGTTGCTGCGTTGTTGAATTAAACCCTATTTGCTCTTTCTCTTTGTCAATGAGGCCTCCGCTATGGCGTGAATCCGAAACGATTGTGAAGCTTGTCCCTTTGGTAGCCAATTTACCAGTTGTCGGAAGCCCATATCTACAAATTCACATCATTAATTTACATTTAAAAAGACTTAGTACATAAGTACTGACTAATAAGATTTACCAACAAAAGGCATACTAGTCGGGGCAAACAAATGATCAGTTTGATTTTTTATCAAAATCAAATAAATCGAATTTTATTTATTTAAAATCGAATCGAAATTTTTGAAAAATCAAGTGAACCAAATCGATTAAACTAAAATTTATATGTCTATAAACCGAACAGAATCTATAAAGTTCGATTTGATTAAATTATATGTATTTAAAATTTGATTTGATTCAAATTAATTTGATTTATTAATAATTTCGGTTAATTCAGTTTTTTTATCTAAAAAATTGAATTGAAAACTAAAAAATAAAATTTTTTTAAAATTAAAATCGAACCAAATTGATTTTATCAAAAGATGAAATCGAACTAACTCAGTTCTGTTAGTTTTTTTTGTCTGATCTGGTTTTTGCTCAGTCCCACCTACCAGTGATGAGATTAAAGTCATAGGGCACAATTGCCTCGTCCTGCCTAAAGGGCAGGCAAGCTTCAAGGAAAGAATCCTTGTTCCATGCCCACTATAATGAAAAAACAAAACATCTACTACTTCAACCTTATCGACCATCTTCTTAAGTGCCATCTATATTTTAGCGCCAATGGGCATGATATTTGACGGCCCTGGTGCAGGAGCATCTACTTGGAGCTCAATATGGCTAGCCTCAAACCCAAATGGTTGAACAAGCAATCTCTCAAATCTGTTTTTTTAAGAGAAAAAAAAAAAAAAAAGAGGAGGGAATTTAATTAAGAGTGAAAAATATGTGAAAAAAAATAAGATACATCACATTTTAAAAGAATAGTCATCCTCAATTATGAAAAAAAAAAAATCTTTTGATTTAAAGAATTTATCTGAATTAAAAATAATAAATAATGACAAATTTTTATTAGTAATCACAAATTTTTCTTAAAAAACAATGATAATTTATTCATATTGCACAATTTTTCTCTTTTAAAAAGGTTTTAGAGTGACAATTTAAACTTTGTCATATATTTAAAATAATATTATATGACATTTATATATTGTCCCTATTGATACATTATTTACGGTGATAAATTAATTATTGTCAAGCTTTTCATTAATTTAAATTAAATCTTTCCAAGACATGAGGAATGCATTGACTTTTTCAAAAATGAAAATTTTAAAGTAATAGAACTCGAGTAGAGATTAAAAATATATTAGATGAACAAAATATTAAAATCAAAAATAAAAAAACAATAGCAAAAAACAAAAAAAAGAATTGGTGATGAGTTTTAATTGGTTGTCATTTCTTTGAAAACTTTAAGGAGAGAGAATAAATGCAACATCATTTTTATTATTTCATGATAGAGTGACAATTTTAAACCTGTCATGTATGTGACAATAATATTTATCACTAATAATATTTTGTTATAATGATAATTTAGTTGTCATAATATTTATCATGTATAAATTTAAGTATTTCAATTAGTGACAATTTTTTTAAAAGATTATCTCCAAATTTTTAAATTTTTTATCACAAGTAGTTTTTCTCTTATTACAAGTATACTCATTTACCTAAAGGTTATGACTATTCAAAATTGTTGTAATGAGTAAAATACTATCCATGACAGGAAAATCTATGATAAAGAAAAAGTTGTAACAAAATAAGAGATTTCTATAATCAACCACTTTACTTACTCATATTTAATTTGTATTATTGATCTTCAAGATAAGATTTTTGTTCAAATCTAAGTTTTCCCCTAGTTTTCCATATGTGTATTTCATACACATTAATCAAGTATAACAACTTTAGATATGCTTGTTAAAGTAGGTATTTAACCCTTGAATTGCTAATAGTGAATTTCACTTTAATGAAGGTTTACAAAGGAAAAATGTTTACTAAGGAGTTTTGGAAGATTTTTAAGGATGGAACGTGAAATGCTTGAAATTTTAAAAGTTCCTATCAAGGAAGGAATTAAGAAAACCATGCAAAAAAAAAATTATTATTATTTAGCCTCAAGTCTAAGATTTTTTAAGGAGTTATGTTAAAATGAAGTGAAGAAAACAAGCAAGAAGGTATGCATGATTTACATGCAAGCCATCTAAGATTGCACCAGTTGGACTTGAGCCATGCATAACATTAGAGGATATACTACAGTAAAAATTTGAAACTAAAAGATGTAGAATGCTTGCACGACTTACATCCATGCCATGTAGCATGTTTGGATAACTTGTCCATTTGTGTTGACTTCTTTTCAATTGATTCTCTCTCCTATTTTGGCATACCTTTTTACTTTATTTTAAGGGGGTTGAACGTATAAGACCTTGGGGAAAACTTCAAGAAGGGGAAGCATAATTTTTATTAGAGAATTCAAGGGCTATTTGACTACTTTGTAATCTATTACTAAGAGAGTTGTTTAGAGAGATACTCTTAATTTTTCTATTTTAATTTTCTTCTTTATTTTTTTAAAGATTCTAAATAATTATTATCTGTAACTAATTTTATTTTTCTATGGATTAAGATATAGCCCTTTAATTGACTATGATTATAAGTTGAATTAATTTTGATCAATAAGTTATCTTGATTTGATAGTTGTGCATTAAATTTTTTAAAATATTTGAGAGCTCACTAAATGCATGTTTGTAGATATCATGTCAAGTAGTAAGACTGGATGATGCAAATACGAATGTACATAAGAGTAAAGATATAATTCAACTCTCTAAAGGTACCTAACAAGAGCAAGAATGAAAACAATTCAAGGATGCCTTGAATGGAATGATTTAAGGCTTATGTAATGATCTTGCCACAATTCAAGAATGCAATGAAGAGTCAAACATCAAGCTTGGACTTTAAGACAACAACCAAAGCTTGGTAAAATTGACACAAATGCAAGAAGGCACACGACCATGTAATAGTGAAATAGTAGGGGTGAGCTAATTATTTTGAGAGTATTTTATTTAAAGTTTCTCTCCTACAAGTTGGAATTGGATCATTAACTTGGGTTAAACTTGTTTTAGCCTTCTAAGGAGTTGCTTCTAAGAATAAAGATATTAGGTCTTAAGTTTAACATATTTGGAGTTCGCATTTGTTTGGTATCAAAGCTTCAACTCTAAATTAGATTAAAATTTTCCTCTTTTTTTCTATTTTATTTTTAATTTCTATGTCTATTTATCTCAATTTCATTTGTTAAACAATTCATATATCTAACTTTTTTATTGTGATTCTTCCTTTTGTTTATGTTCTTTCAACTATTTTCTATTGTATCGATCTTTGGTGTCTGATTAAATATGATTGTTTTAATAATATTGGTGTTAGGTTTTAATATAAATGTTTGGAATTCATAATTCTTTATTATTATTAGGTTTCAAAGTGTCATTATTAGAGATCACATCACTTGATTTCAATTTGTTAATTTGATATTTCATTGTCTTATGACTTTTAATTATTGTCTTTTTATTTTATTCTTGTCATTGCAATTAAAAAAAAACAAAGCATTCAACTAAGAAAAGAGAAAAAAGGAAAAGAAAACTTGGCAAATTAGGGCTGATAAAGGAAGGTGTTGAAAACATGAAGGAATCAAAGAGAATTAAGAAAATCAACTTGTTACAAGGGCCTAACCAAATCAAGCCTACATTCCAAAATAGGCTAGGTTTGCTAACTAATCTTCAATTTGATTTTCTTAATATTTCCTTTTTTTGTTTCTAAAATTTTAATTCCTAATCTTCATGTGTTTCTATTTTGTCTTTAATTTACCTTAGTTTATTTTACTTTTCATTGTAGTTTTGTAAGATTATATAACTTTGGTTTTACAACTAATCCTAATAAGAGAACAGAGTGAAAAAAAATTGAGTGTGAGCTCCTCTATAGAAAGCCATTAATTAAGTGTGAGTGAACTTGAGTGATAATATTACCTGACTGAAACATATGAGAGAATGAGGTAAGGAATTATTCTTTTACTTTACTGACCTTATTTTATAACTTAATCAAAGATGAGTAATCCATAAAGTGAGGTAGATTGATTCTAAGCCTTAAACAAGATGTTGTAAGCCATTGATAGAAAATATGGAAAGATGGTTGATAGAATGGAAAGCTAAAGGTTTCAGTCACAAGGGGGTAGCCATCTAATGCTCTTAGTTTGATCATGCAAGCTAAGCCATTTTCAAGGAGAGTTCCAATAGTTGATGACTTTGATGATTGAGAATAGCTTGGTGACAATGTGAAGGAAGAAGAGGAAAGATTAAGGACAAAAAACAACATCAATAATAACAATAGTGGGGTCAAACTAAAAATTCCATCCTTTCATGAAAGAATGGATCCCGAGGCATACTTAGATTGGAAAAGGAATGAATTATTATTCTATTGCAATAATTATACCAAATCTAAGAAGTTAACACTTGTCATTATAATTTTTTGAAGATTATGTTATTACATGGTGGGATGATTCCAAGTAAAAGTGACGAAGAAATAGCGTAAGGCCCATTGAAGAATGAAGATACATGAAACCATCATGCAAAGGAGATTTATACCATGTTACTACTATAGGGAGTTGTACAATTGCCTTCAAAATCTTAATTAAAGATCTAAGCGTGTTGAGGAATACTAAAAGAAGATGGAGATAGCTATTGTTGGCCTTGTGCACTAAGAATGGAGGTTGAATTGGTAGGCAATTTAAATTTTACAAGGATGGTTAGTTAAGCAAATATTAAAAGGAGTACAAGAAAAATAGAATACACAATAATTTATAATGGTTCAGGTATTAAGAAACTTACATCCATTCCCCAATTATTGTCATTGGGTGTTTAACTAATATCACATGGTGTTTTGAAAGTTCACACCTAACTTTACAACTTAGGTTTTATAAAGGTTCACACACAACCTTACAAGTGTTTTCCAAGGCTAACACTTAAACCTATACAAGATTTTTCTATTGGCTCACTCTCAAACCTAACCCAAAGGGTGTTTAAAGCTCACACCAAACTTCTTAAAAGTTTAATAACAAAGAGTGATTAAGAAAGAGAAAGTTGAGAAACAAACTTGCAAGAGTTTGTCCTTAATAAGTGTTATTCTCTCGCATTTATTTCCATTTGATGGAGTATTTATAGGTTACTTAAACTAAAAAGATATTAAAGATAATACTAGCTTCATATCTCAAAAGTTGAAACCAAAATCCTTCATTTAATACTTATTAGACAAATGTCGAGGTTAAGACAAGTATGTTACAGTTGCGACTCAACTTTTGCTCTGGATTTTGCTTGGTCGTGGTTGAGATTATCAATTTGTGTCTAATGGCTAGTTCATGTGGCATCTAGTGATTGATTCTTCATAATTAACACCCTCTGTTATGGCTTAACCATCTCATATGCGAAATGGTAATCACGGTCGCGACTCAAGTAGCGTTAAAGAAATGGCCATGACTTTGAACCGCGAATCAACTTATATAATCTTTGGTTCAAGTTGAAGGAATGTCGCAGCTTCGATGTTTTTATAGTGATCATGACACTAAACTTTCAAATAGCTCCTTAACACATGGCATTGGTTGATTAGTGCATAGGAGTTCATCCATGAAGATTGAAGTGTCGTAGTCATGCTTGACACCGCGATGCTTTCTATGAATCAAATTGTCTAAAATTGTTTTAAGTTTTATCATGGTGGTGATTGCGACATAGGATCCACTTTGGATTTTCTTCTCTATTCAACTTTAATGAGATATGATCTTCATTTTTGAAATCATAACACTTAGAGGAGATGATTAGAGAATTTTAATCTATATTGTCAAGATCAAAAGAGAGGTTTGACTTAGGTTTAACCAATGAAGTCCAACAACTATGATAAGAGCAAATGTAGAGGAAGATAATAAAGCTGTAATGGCAAGATTCCTCAATGGTTTGAATAAGGACATTGCCAATATGATTGAATTATAACCATATATAGAGCTAGAAGACTTGTTTCACCTTACTTTAAAGGTAGAGAAATAATTGAAGAAGAAAGGTTGTATAAATTAGTTTCCCTCCTATATTTCATCATTCAAATTAAATTAAAGAATAGATGACAAGGCTTCATCATCCAAGCCTAAAACCAAATTCAAAGAGGCTTAAAAAAAAATCCAACCTAAGCAAGCATAAATGTAAGCTTGATTCTACTACTAACATAAGAAAAATTAAATGTTTTAAGTGCCAAGGTGTAGGTGATTACAAACGGGATTGCCAAATCTAAAAACCATGTTTGTGATTGATGAAGAGTACTATTTAGATAGTGAAAAGAAGAACAGAGAAAAAAAATGGCACCTCTTGAAGATGCAAGTGATGAAGAAGGGGATGAGCAATTCACTATGGCCGAAAAGTGGTAAGGCTTTTATAGCAAGAAGAGTTTTGAATATGCAAGTCCAATGAGAAAAATGTGCCTAAAGAGAGAATATCTTCTATATTAGGTGTCGTACAAAGGATAGAGTTTGTGACGTGATAATTGTTGGAGCTAGTGTAATTAATGTTATTAGTACTACTCTTATAAAAAGGTCAAGGTTGCTTACTTTGAACCATCCATATCCTTAAAAGTTGAAGTGGCTTAATGATAAGGGGGAGATTAGGACAACAAAGCCAGTTTTTATTCCTTTCAAAATAGGCAAGTGTAAAGACGAGTTGTTATTTGATATAATGCCTATGCATGCTAGCCATCTTTTGGTTAGGATGTCCTTGGCAATATGATAGAAGGATGTTGCATAATGGTTACATAAATCACTTTACTTTGAGAAGACTGGGAAGAAAATTACTCTTGTACCACTTTCACCTAAATAAGTTTATGAGGGTGAGTTTCAAAGAAGGCGAAATGAGAGAGAGAAAATAAGAGTAAAAGAAAAAATGAACCATCACAAAAGCATTGAACTTATTTGTTGGCTTTTTAACCTCTCCATTAGCAGCCATAGAGTATTAATCTTCTTCTTGTTTGCCATGCACTAAAGATAAAATAAATCTTATGTGGTATATTATTATTAGATTACCCCCTCACCCATTTAAGTTCTATAATAGGCAATTCTAAGAGCATGGCTTTTAATTTTCTAAGCCTTGTTTTTTAAAAAGTGATAGTTGGAATTACTCTTGGTAATCTACCAAAATTCATTCAACCTTAATTTCATTGCAAAGGGTTGCTCGAAATTACCATCATTAGTGACCTCAACATAAAGGGATAGAATTTTCATATTCATTTTGTAGGATTTTTCTAAGAGTCTAAAGTGTATGCTCCTAGAAATTTTAGTAAATTCATAATTATCATTTATGACATCTAGGGTTGTTAGGAATTCTACCATGAACTCAGCATAAGCAAGCTCAATGATCCTAGGAAAGAATTGTCACCCAATAACCTTCATAAGCTTACCCTTTTCATCAACGAGCTTGTACCTTTCCAAGTCCCTCCAATTATTGAATTTTCCTCCATTGATCTTTTTTCTTTTTTATAATTTTGAAGCTTAATTCAACTTATTGCATATTAATAATTTGATGAGGTTCAACTATAAAAGTAGGTGGAACTCTAATAGGAGCTTCGTGTTTTATTTTTATAATAGCATCAACCTTTGCCTTTCTTTTTCTTTCTATACTAGTCCTAAGCGTCTTAGGTGCTAGTAGAGCTAAAGAGTGTTTAGTTACCAACTTCTTCTTTCTCTTAACATCAAGCACAAAGATTATCCTCTCCTTGATACTTGAGCTTAAATTTGTTAAATGTTTCAATTAGTAGTTTCCTTGATCCTCTTGGTTGTAACTAATTTTAGGGCCACTAATGTTTAGGAAATTGATTTAAAAGTTTAGAGAATTGTTAGAAAAAGATAAGATAAGAAAGAATAAAAAAATTTGAAAGTGTAAGTGCAAGAAAATAATGATTGAGAAAATAAAGTAAGGCATTTAATACCTAGCAAGAAAAAATGATTGTTGGAACTCTTGACAATGATCATTGCATGCTAACCAATGATTGTTGTAACTAATCATTGGGTCATTTAATTTATCTAGTTTGCTTAAATGACCATGAACCGTTCACAATAATCATTGAGAAAATCCACTAATAATCATTAAGATTTTGTAATGATCGTAAAGCATTACAGAATGTGACTAGGTAATCCTCTAGCAAATATAATGATCATTTTTGGCAAACAATAACCATTTTTTATAACTCAACGATCATTTTTGACATTTAATGACTATTAAAGATTCCAATTGATCTAAAACAATTTGAAAAACTTTTCAAAGATTATTGATGAATGTTTTCAATTAAATATAATGATTATAACATCATCAAAATTAGACAATTTAATCTTCATATTTTATAATCTAAACTTTTAGTTATTAATTCTTAAAGCTTGGATGTGTGATCAATCAACCAAAATATATAACAATTTAATCAAGCATCAAATATATAGAAAGAATTAACAGTTTACCTACATAAGCTTTCTCAAGGTGCTACCATCAATCATTCCTAGCTTTCTTTTAATGAATTTCATTCTTTCATTAGTAAGAGCTTTGGTAAGAATATTTGTCAATTGATGATTAGTGTGAACGAATTGTAGCAATACATCTCCATTGTTCACATAATCTCTTATGAAATGATGACTAATGTCTACATGCTTCTTTTAGAATGCTGAATATGGTTTATGGGAAGATTGATTGACACACTTGATTGCAACATGATCTATAACAATATTATAACTAAGAAGTTATTATTTCATAAAACTTGTGCAAAATACAATCTATTGTTATATATTTTACCTTAGAAATTGATAAAGCAACTAAATTTTATTTTTTGCTACTCCAAAAAATTAATGATTCTTCTAATGGTTGACAAGTTCCTAAAGTGTTTTTTCTATCTAAGGTACATCGAACAAAGTGAACATTTGAATATACTCTAAGATTGAATAAGGATCCCTTAGGATATCATCATCCTAAGTTAGGTATATCATTTAAGTATTTCAAAAAATGTTTAATAACATACAAATGTGATTCATTATGATTAGATTGACATTTAACACATAAACACATACTAAACATAATGTCTAGCCTAGAAGCAGTAAGGTATAAAAGACTTCCTATCATACTTTTATATGACTTTTGATATATTGCCTAACCATTTTCATCGATCTCAAATTCAGTGTTTGTGCTTATTGATGTCTTGTATGGTTTGTTCGTATTCATGCCAAATCTTTTAAGCAACTCCTTTGTATATTTGGCTTAATTAATGAAGATTCTCTCTTTTCCTTATTTGATTTGCAACCCAAGGAAGAATTTAAGTTCTCCTATCATGCTCATTTCAAACTCACTTTTCATTACTTTAAAGACTTCTTTAAACAAGCAAACATTAGTAATACCAAATATAATATCATATATATATATATATATATATATATATTCGAATAACTAAAAATACTCTTTTTGTGTTTTTCATAAAAAGTTGAGTGTTTATTAAACTTTTTGAGAAACTTTTCTCTAGCAGAAAGTTACTTAACCTATCATAATAAGCTATTGGAGCTTATTTTAAGCTATACAAGGCCTTGGTGATTTTATAAACATGATTTGGATGTTTATAATTTTCAAAACTAGAAGGGTATTCCTTACACTTCTTCCTCTATAAATCCATTTAGAAATGCTCTTTTAACATCCATTTGAAAAAGTTTGAAATCCATGTATGCAATAAATGTTAGTAAAATCCTAATTACTTCTAACCTTATAGCAAGAGGCTAAAGTTTTATCATAATCTATCCCTTCCTCTTGATTGTAACCTTTGGCTATCAACCTAGCCTTTTTCTTATATAAATTCTAGCTCATCTAGCTTACTCCTAAATATCCATTTAGTACCAATGATAGAGCAGTTATTTAGTCTTAGAATTAAGGTCCAAACTTATTTCTTTTAAAATAGATTGAGCTTTTCTTGCATAACGAGGATTTAATGCTCATCTTTAATAGCTTTATCTATAGTTTTAGGCTTAATAAGAGAGATAAAAGCATGATAATTACATGTGTTTCTAAGAGAGGATTTATTCAAAATCCTTTTAATGGATCACTAATGATGAGGTCTTTAGCATGATCATTTCTTATAGATCTAATCCTTCTTTAGTTATTGGGCCATTTGCTTCATACTTGGAGATGTAAAAGGTGAAGTATCATCTGAGTTAGCATCCTCCTTTTGCTTATCATACATATGCTTATTATTTTCTCTAATATTAAGCTCATCCATAGGATCTAGAAGATCATCAACATCTTATTGCTATATAGAAAAAGTTTGGTGAGATTCATCAAATGTAACATGCATTGACTCTATAGGAGTTTTGTTATTAAAAAACCTATATTTTCTATTAGTGGTAAAGTATTCTAAGAAGATTTCTTCATCTGACTTGGAATCAAATTTATCAAGGATGTTTTTAATGTTTATAATAAAATACTTACAAGTAAAAACTATAAAATATATAATCTTGGGTTTTTTGGGTTTCATAACTCATAGGGAGTTTTCTTTAAAATAACTTTTACTAACACTTTATTCAAAACATAATAAGAAGTATTTATGGCATTTGACAAAAGGTATTTTGGCAAATTATATTCATTGAGTATGATTCTAGCCATTTCTTAACATGCTATAATTTTCCTCTAAACTATTCCATTTTGTCAAGGAGTTTTAGGAGTTGAAAAATTATATAAAATACCACTTTCCTCGTAAAAGTTTTGAAACTTTGCATTTTTAAACTTTCCTCCATGGTCACTTCTAATGTTGAGATTTTAAATATTTTGGATTTTGAATTCCTTTGGCAAAAGACTAAAAGCATCAAATAGGAATCCTTATAAGAAAGGAATAAGACCTAAGTGTATCTAGATAAGTCTTCTATTATGACAAATGCTTAATGCATGCCTAGTAAACCAATAGTCCTAGTAGAACCA
Source organism: Omphalea diandra (assembly GCA_949677035.1). Taxonomy (NCBI): domain Eukaryota; kingdom Viridiplantae; phylum Streptophyta; class Magnoliopsida; order Malpighiales; family Euphorbiaceae; genus Omphalea; species Omphalea diandra. The sequence goes on from CATIWR010357216.1 coordinate 69,374, forward strand.
AAGGGATCCATATGTGACAATTGAAGAGGTCTTGTAGAACTTATCTTATTTTTAGCTTTAAAAAAGGATTTGACTTGTTTGCCTCTTTGACATGCATCACATACTCTATCTTTAGAGAAATTGATCTTGGAAAGTCCCTTAATAGGTCCTTCTTCCTTAACTTATTAATCAATTTCATGCTTGCATATCTAAGTTTCCTATGTGAAGTCCATCCTTCATCTTTTATGATTACAAGACACTTGACACTTTTATTAGTTAAAGAATTTAAATTAATAACATAAATATTTTTCTACTTATAAACAAAAATTTGTTCTCACTCATCCTTAATACATGGCAAGCTTGAGGTTCAAACATAACCTTCACAGTTGACTTACACTAAGAAGGTTATGTATAAACCTTTAACTAAAAGAATTTTGTCAAGAATGGACTAGTCAAATGAGACATCCTTACCTACCTTATCTATACTTATAACCTTTGCCTTCCCATTATCACTAAATGAGACATTGTAAAGTCCTTCAATCTTCTCAAATTTGGTGAGGAACATAATGTCCCCTATCATGTGCTTGGAGCATCCATGTCAAGATTCCACTCATCTTTCTTCACCTTGGTTTACAAGCACACCTACAAGGCAAACAATTGTTAATTCTTAAGTACCTAAATTCTTTTGGATTCTTAAGGGTTAGCTTTTTTAACTTTCTTGTCATGCCTTCTAAAATGGCAATAATATGCATTATGGCCATATATGCCAAAAATAACAACATTCATTATCATGACTTTTAATGTGTTGAACATGTCTATTCATTTAAAACTTCCAAGCGACAAGTGTTTTTAAGCATATTTGTTAAAATCTATACATGTCATGCATCATATCTATGTAGATTTTGCCTTCTAAACTTGTATGAATGGTACATTTATGCATGGTTTCCCCTTATAGGAGGTCTCTTATGAGAGGATTTTTATTTTCCTCTGTTTCCCTTAACATTTTTTTTTAGCCTTTTGTGGAGCTTTTAGTTGGACAATCTATAAAAGGCTAGGTTTCCTACTATCCTTAGCTCTCATAAATGTGGTTTGCTAGTGGAAAGACTAGAAATTATATCCTAATCCATATTTTGTATAAAGACTCCTTTGCACTTCTAAGATGGAGTCTAAGTCATCCTTTTTTTTAAAGAATTTTGAAATATTCTCATTGGGGCTATTATTTCTAGCGTTAAGATACTCAATCTCTTTAGTGAAGGAGCTAAGATTCCTGTAAGAATCTTTTAATACTTTATTTTCCTTTTTAAAACTAGGGGAGGATGACTTTAGGGTGTCATAACTCTTGGTAAGCTTAACAATGAAGTCATGTAATTCTTTCCTAGAGTAAAGTCAAATGAATTTACCTCATTGTCATTTTATTTTAATTTCCAAAATTCTCATTATTCTCATCTTCTTCCATAGCCCTATAATAGTAGTGATCTTGAGTTAGATTTAAACTGTATAGATCCTTATAGGTTCTAAAGATGAGAGATTCTAAAATAATATATATATATATATATATATATATATATATATATATATATATATATATATATATATATATATATATATATATATATATATATGTTTTTGTATGTC
>CATIWR010357227.1:0-37844 GCA_949677035.1 Omphalea diandra
GAGGTTTTGTGTTAGCCTAGAAAACACTTTGTTGTAAGGTTGTGTGTTAGCCATCAAAACACAAGTTGTATAAGTTGGGTGTGAGCTTGAAAACACCATTGATATAGTGAAATACCCAATTGAGTGATTGGAGAGTGGACGTAAGGTCAATTTTGCCCGAACCACTATAAATTGTTTATCTCTATTGTTCTATCTTCTCCCCTTTATCTTTGTTTTAAAAAAAAATTTTCACCAATTCAACCCCCCTTCTTGGTGCCTAAGGACAACACTTTTTGTAATCAAGCTTAATAAAAAAGATACCTTACTTTGATATCTCTTATTATCCTAAGGAGCCCTAGAGGAGGGGTGAGTAAGGCTATGGCAATTAATTCAATCTTTGAAAGCTTACCTAAGATAGAATTTAAGGCACAATCTTAAGCCTTATATAATAACATAAACAAGTTTTACTCAAAAAGATCATGCTTAAACACTTAAGGCTCTCTTTTTAGAAGAATCATACAACACAATTGAAACTTTCAAGCTTGAGCTGAGCCTTGAGTTAAGTGTTGAAGTAGCTTCAAGTAGCTTCTTCTATTCCCTTTTTAAGATGACTCTCTAAGGATCAAAGGAATTTGCAAAGTTAACTTTTATTATTAAGTTAATTCTTTATTTTCAATATCAACATTTTTTTACTCTTAAAATATATATGTTTGTTAAATAAAAACTAGCTAGTGCTCATATAAATCAAAATCTATTAGGACTTGTTAATATAGTTATTATTACCTTGTCAGCAGACATTGAATGCTTAACACGCTCAACAACTAGTTGCAATGGTCATTGGTTTTCATTTTTTTTCTAATAATGCTCATTGACATTCACCTAAGGTCATTGAATTTTTTAACAATGATCATTGTGAAATTCCAACTATCATTGGAAAATTTTTATTTTATACAGACTTTATAGACTTATCTAGAAGGCATTTTCAAGCACATTGCTTATAGTTCCATTCTTATTATGCTTTCAATTATTGTTAGTATTTCTCCCATGATCGTTGAGAGTCATGATTTGATTATGACTTTTAATAGCCTCTACAGCCTTATCCAAAGTAGTTTTGTAATGATCATTAGATGAATTTCAACACTCATTATTACTTCCATGTCTCAATTATATCAAAAGGCATTGAACACTCTCTATTAGCATTGATGCTTATCCACGGTAGTTGAATGTTCTTTATGGTTGTTCGAATGAATTCCATTTTATATAGAAGAGATAACCACTTTTAGAAGACTTCTTCAACTAGTTGTTTAGCTTCATTAATAGGCATTGTGCACTTCAACGATCATTAGATGTTGTTCCATGATTGTTGATAAACTCAGATTCAATTTGTTTAGTCTATTTTCCAGCTTATCTTTTCTAATTTGACTTATAATTTCTTTGATCATTCTTTGAAGATATTTGAAGACCATTTATTATTATTTTTTAGCTTTCTTAAGATATGAGGAACATATCTTGAGCTTCATTTACTTGAACTTCATAAATTATAATGTTGAGATCTTATAAGGAATACTTGAAATACTTGCTCAAGAATTATAATTTTTACCCCTTATTTGTAATCATTAAAATAAGAATTGAAATCTTAAAGTTCAATAACCTAAAATATAACTATAAAGCTACCCCATAAAGATAACAACAGTTATAAATCAAAATATAATAATATCTTGACAAAAATATTATTATGATATCAAGTCAAAAACTGCTTACATATCACTTGCAAGAGTAAACTATAGGCATATAAGCATTAATCCAAATGGCTATATATTGGTATATCATTTAATAAATTTATTTTCTAATAAGCATTTATATGTTAGTTTCAATTATAATATATAGTTTTACCTATCAGAGTAGCAGCTTGCCTAACCTTCAGGAAATGGACATATTATTTACTAGTTTAAACAACTTTATCAAATCCATTTTGATAAAATATTGACAAAAAATAATTTAGGAATAGTACTCTAATGCAATAGGTATGCTATCGTTATAAATGAATATAACTCACTTTATATAGTATGTTTATTCCATTGATTTCCCATTTAGCATTAATTAAATAACTTACAAGACAAGCTATATATCTTAAACAATAAGTAATCTATAGTTTATGATAATTAACATATATTGCATGAATATTATACCAACAGAAATAGCACCAACATTCTTTTATGAAAACACCCATTAATTCCTATCAAACATAAACAATTTTAAAATCTCCTGGTGCAATTAGATGTGATTTATTAATTCACATCAAATCATATTTAGTTCCCTCAAACAATACACCTAAACAAAAAAGAACACATAGCATCATCACTAATCTACACAAGTCTTTCTAATTCTCATTCGTTCGCTAAATTTTTGACATTCCTTCTTATTTTATTTTGGCTCGAGCACTTCTTACTTGAAAGTTATGACTTCATCAACAGTATCTCTAATTGCTCCCTACTTTAATCAGTATCCTTAACTAAAAGAGCCTCCTTGTTGCCCTAATATGACAACCTTGTGTTCCTTATCCTTAGTGTTAATCTTTTAAGCCTTTAAGTACTCTGTATAAACCTTTCATCCCACCATAAGAAAAACTTGAGACAAATAAATTAAATGTTTTAAGTCTTTAAGTTTCTAGACATTTGATTTGATAAGATAATAATAATAATAAAAAAAAAAAAAAAAAGGAATTGAATACAAACACATTCCTAAGGGCATTTAGGCAAGTCCTTATAAGGATTTCTATTCACCCTCAATTATCAAAAGAAAACTTCAGGATCATTATCGTAATGAGATACTTGATTCACTTGTGTTATAGACTGGTATGAGGCCACGCTCATTTAACCTTCTCCTTCTACCAACCAATACACATACATGCCTAAGCTAATCCATAAATCCTTAATCCTTATCTCACCCTTTTCATTTCCTTCATGCTTTTTTTTAACTCATTCTAGCAATACATGATAGCTACTCCCTTAGCATTAGCTATTGCTTTCTTCCTTCTAGATGGATGTTTGTTTGGCTACGTTGTGTTTTGTTGTTGTGTTTGACGAAAAAGGACTTCATAGAATAAACTCCAAAAGTTTGAAAGCTTAAAAATGATAATTTGAAGTTAAGTACATAATAGCACAAATATATAATATTTAGGAGCTTATGAATGAGTTAGCTTTTAAATTGTTTGTTGAAACAGAAATCAAAGCTTTGTCTTATTCTTTGAGATAGTAAAAAAAGACAAAATTGCAAAGAAAGGGTTATTTTAAAATTTATAATTTAGTCCAACCTTGATTTGATAACATTAATTTTGACTAACATGATGCAATACCAAATTAATAGAAAGGTTATACATATTATATATGAAATTGGAAGTAACGAGATGTAATAATTTAATTTTAAAAATAAAGCTCTCGATTATAAAGATTTATAATAGTTTATTTAATGAAAATTACTCAAATTTAATAAAAAAAGAAATAACTTTGATACTTTTACTAGCATTATTTTAAAAGTATTGATGAGTAGGAATGAGAATTCAATTCAAATAAAATTGAATTGAATCAATGAAAATAGAAAAAATTAAATTTTAAAAATACAAATCAAAACTGAGTTGAATAAATTTACAAACTGAATGAATTTAATTTGAATTAAATTTTTATAAGAAATAATTTTTAAAATATTTTAAATATAAATAATAGTTCTTGTAATATATTTTAAAATTTTTCAAAATACTATATTTTTAATATATTTAATATAAATAATAAATTTTAAATAGGAATGCACCATTTTAGGTTTATTTAATAGTTTCAATATATTTTGATTTAATTTTAAATAAATTCAATTCAATTTAGTTCAATTAAAATATTTTATCTAAAAATTAAAATGAATAGAATTAAATAAATTTTTTAAAAAAATTAAATTAAATTTTTATTTAAATTAAATTAAACCAATCAAACCAATACGATCCAATCGACTTTTTATTTAACCCCAATTAATGAGATTATTAATAGGAGTGCCCAATCAAATTTTGAAGTGACGAAAGAAAATTGAAACCATAATCAACAGGTGCTGCTGGATGGCATTAACTATAATTTATGAAATTGTGCAATGTCAATATAAACAATTCATATTGAGATCGCTGTAAATAATAGTGAAGTAGGGTTTCAATAGTCAATTCCTTCGAGAGAATTGAATCGAGCAGCCCATCACCGTTTCTATTTCGTTGCAAGCAAAAAACAACTCTATTTTTATTTCCTTTCTCTCTCATGTTTGCATATCAGATTTTTGCCTTTCAAGTGGAAGAAAGGAGTTAATACGTCATTGTTTTATCTCTTTTTAATGCTTTTATTTCATCGTTTGAAGGCCGATCCTATGGGTTCTCATCTGAAGATGAGAAGTATGAGAGATTAATTTCACCCGGCCTAGAGTTGTTTGATTAAGGCAGACTCAAGGTTTTACATGTTTTCTATCATGTTTTAATTGAGGAAACTGCCATAAATTTCTTTCTTTCTTGAAAGGGAGTAATATTTATTGATTTGATTATGTTCATGATTTCTGGTATTATTGGAGCTTTGGATTTTTAATTAATTGTAATAAAAAATAGAGTTTCAATAAATTAACCGCATTGAATAATTGAAAGAAGCCACATCTTTGAACAATAATGTTATACAGTCTGTCATAATTTGTACTATCATTTATCCTATCAAGTTAAGTTACAAGATATATTTCTTTATATTTTAATGTATTTTTCATTTGTTTATTTTATATTACTTATCCTAACCTTTAAAAAGAGACTTTTGAGTTTCGTCCTTTTCATCAATCCTTTTTCATGTTTCTACACTAAACTTTTTACTTTTCAATTTAACTTTTTTAATCAATTTTTGATGTATAAATTTTCAGGGTATATTGTTTTAAATATTATAAACATAAAAGTAACAATTTTTTAATCATTTATTGAGGGCTAGTCTTTTTTTGTGCATTAAGATGGTTATTTCTTATTTATAATTGCTTGTTGTATTGGAGAAAATTTGAAAATTAAAGATGATAAAGAAGTGTTTGAAGAACCAAGAGTTGGAATATCATTTAGCTCTCAAGAATAAATTTTTGCTTATTATTCTAACTATGCAAAGCAAAAGGGATTTGGCATATGCAAAAGAACATTGAAACGTGGAGGTGTGGGTAATATGAAATATTATACCCTTGCATGCTCTAAAATAAGAAAGTTTACTTCTGTTAAGAAAAATTTATTTAAATCCCAATTGTCAATAAAGACATGATGGGGTGCAAAAATTTGATTAAAAGTGTGTTCTAATAGGAGTGTTGAAGTGACAACCGTTGAGCTTGATCGTAATCATCTATTGAGTCTTGGAAAAACTTGATATTTTAGATGCAACAAGAAGCTTGATGACTATGTGAAAAGGAGAGATAAATGATCAAACTGGGATAAATGTGAGTAAAAATTTTCATTCCTTTGTAATTCAAGCAAAAGGAAATAAAAATGTAACATTTGGTGAGAAAGAATGTCAAAACTATATTGAAAAGGTCAAACAACTAAGACTTGGGATTGAAGATGCAAATATAATTTGTAAATTTTTATTGAAACACAGAAGAATGATTCAACGTTTTTCTATGCAACAACTGTTAATAATGAATGTCGACTAAAGAACTTGTTTTGGGCAGATGGAAGGAGCATAACAGCTTATGAAACTTTTGGAGAAGTTATTACATTAGATACAACTTATCTTACTAATAAATACAATATGCCTTTTGCTCCTTTTATAGGAGTGGATCACCAAGGGCAATCTATTTTATTAAGTTATGGATTGTTGACTGTTGAAGATACTAAATCATTTGTGTGGTTGTTTGAGACATGGTTAAAATGCATGTCAGGTATAATTACTGACCAACACAAAGCCATCCAAAGTGGAATTTAGGTAGTTTTTCTAGGTGTTCGACATAGATTGTGTTTATGGCATATAATGAAAAAAATTCCTAAAAAATTAAGAGAATATTTAGAATATGAAGCAATTAAGGAAGTTATACATACTGTTATGTATGATTCTCTTATTGAAGATGAATTTGAACAAGGATGGAGACTAATGATTGAAAGTTATGATTGGTTTAAGAATGAATGGTTGAAGGGATTGTATAATGATTGACATTGTTGGATTCCTGCATATTTGAAAGGTTCATTTTGGGCAGGTATTTCAACTACACAACATAGTGAAAGTATGAATGCATTTTTTTTTATGGTTATGTTAACTCAAAAACTACTTTGAAACAATTCATTAAACAATATGATAATGCATTCAAAAGTAAAGTCGAAAAAGAGAACCTAGCTGATTATGATTCTTTTAACTCATGTTTTGAATACATAAGCAATTATGAGATTGAGAAGCAATTTTAGAGAGCTTACACAAATACAAAGTTTAGGAGTTCCAAAAGGAGTTAAAAGAAAAGCTATACTGCTATCCATCTTTAGTGGAAAATAATGGCTCCATTTATTCATATGAAGTTGCAAAAGATGTCAAAATTGGGGGAAAAAGAAAGGATCTTATTTTTACAATTCATTTTAATGAAGTGGAATGTGAAGTGCATTATAAGTGCCTATTATTTGATTTTAGAGGAATTATATGTAGGCATGCATTATATTATTTGATTTTAGAGGAATTATATGTAGGCATGCATTATCCATACTTGCAATAAGAAAAATAAAAGAGGTTCCATCTAAGTATATTCTACCGCGATGGAGGAACGAAAATATACTTTGATTAAAAGTAGTTATATTCAAAGAAGTTAACAAGCAATACGGTATGATAAAATGTGCAATGAGTTCTAGGAGGTCGTAACTATTGCCACAGATTTTGAAGATCTATATGAAATTGTGGTAAAAAAAAAAAAAAAAACATCAAAGAGTTAAAGATTAAAGTTATCAAGGTCGAATTAGCACATGTGAGCAATGAATCTAATCTAGTTGCACCTTTGTCTTGACAAGATAGTATTCAAGAACAAAGTGAAGTACTTGATGGAAGAAACAAGGTGCCAATTACTCGAGCAAAAGGTCGCCCTCCAACTAAAAGGATAATTTCTAGATATGATCAAGTCGTCCAAAAATCAAAGATAGGAAGAAAAGTAACTAGTCTAAGGAGAATAATCCAAAGAAAATAAAAAATAAAGAGGTATGTGAAGTATACCTCCTTTTGTGACAAGTGAATTTATTTTATTGAATTTATTTACTGATTATTATTATTATTTTTTTTTTATAATCATCGATATACTTTTGATAGGAAAAAGAAGTCCAAGAAATTGAAAATGACAGTGGTATAGCCATAACAATATCATCACAAAATTTCAATGGAGTTGGAACTCAAGAGAGTATAAATTTAATGGTAAATTACTTAAAGCCAATGTGTTTGAAGATATATATTGCTCTTTATATTATTAGTTACAGTTGAATTCTTTTTCTAAATAGGCAAATTCATGGAGTCATGTCGAAACAAACTATCTGGTTCCTCCACTTGGTTCAAACACTTTATACGCAGTTGGTGATTCAAGGGTATAAGTGATCACAAATTTAGTTCTAAGCTTTATTTATTGCTGCAATTTTATAAATTTTTTAAGATTATATACGTTGCATTTTAACATATGTTTTCATTTTTTTGTTATGACAAAAAGCATCTAGGTAGTCATTTGGGAAGCCAATACAGTGTTGCTTCACCTTCATCAAAAGTCTCACAAATTGGCAATGACAGTAGAGATAAGCAAATGTAATGGTTTTCACTTTTTTATTAAAAAAAATCATATTCCTATCATCTTACAATTTAGATTTAAATGATATTTTGCGAACTTCTTTTACGAAATTTAAATAATTATATTAATTTTAACTCCATTTTGTTGGCCATTGGAGAGGAGCATATGACATGGAAAATGCAGCATTTGGTAGAAATTCATCACAGGTAATTATGAAATGTATAATTCCTCTATAACTTTTAATTTCAACATCATTATTTATCTTTTTTTATATATAAAACAATATGATTGAAGTTTATATTTGTGGGACTATCCAATTCAGTTTGGCATGCAAAATCCTAATGCATTATATGTTCAAAGACAAAATGTTGCTAAAAATCCATTACAAGTGTTACAAATTTTCAGAACATATAGGTATACTGTGTTCAAATTAATGCTAAAAGACTTAGATCAAATGCTTACTTAATCTACTTTATTTTTTTTTTCCAGGATTCAACATTTTCTTATGATCCAAGCGTTGTCAACATCCTCCTTTCGAAGTGCTTAATTATTTCATCAAAAATTGAAGATAAGCATATAGCAAAGGTTGTATGGCCTTTTTGAAGGATATTGATTTGACATAGAGTTCTTCATTTAGCTTAGCAAGTTTCAGATTGTAGAAAGCTTCTTTTTTTTTTTTAGCATATATAATGTTATCTTTCATAATAGATTGGATTCTCAAAAAGTCAATACTAATTCACTTAACTATTTTATATTTACAATAGTATTTTTGCTCATTTTGACTTGATTATTATTGAAAAAGATGGATAAATATATTAGCCTCTGATAAGCAATCTGTTTCTATCTAAATTTATGATAAATTAATAATTAAGTAGATATTTAAGTTTACTATTGAGAATGAAATTGAAGTATAATATAATGAAAAGTTTAAATAATACTAGAAGTTTAATGACAAAAAGAATTTTACTCAATAAAAAAAGTGAGATATTAAAATTAAAGAATAAAAAGTAATATGTTAAGCACTAAATTTTATTATTGTTAATCTCAGTTTGTCGTTATACTTTCGAAACAATAAAACGAATTGATCAAATTGGCTACAAGTCACATTGTTCCAAAAATATAATAAAAAAAGTCAATGTCATAAAACAATTATAGTGAAGCAACAAGGGTAATATTGTAAAAATAATAGGCGGCCAAATTGCGGCATACATGAGCCGAGATGAATAGTAATATTGCATCTTGAATTCGGAATTAGAATGAAAACAAATTATTGTATTTCAAATACCTCAAAATACTGTATGTCCCAGGCCATAGTTTAGAAACTTTCAAGATGTACCTGTTCAGGTTTTGAGGTTTTTTCCTTTTTTGGTTTTAATAGAATAAATTTTACTTTGTAAATTATCAAACAGTTAATTTATCAATTTTCATTCTATGACTATATATAAAAAATTAAATTTTATTTTAATGTTATTATATATATATATATATAATGTTATTTTAGGTTAGATTTTTTAATTTATTAGTTTAATTAGTTTTTAAATTTCTTTTAATAGGTTTACATAAATTTAAAATTTATGCTTTTGTAAAATATCTTTTAATAAAAATAATCTTAATTGTTAAAATAGCAAAAAGTAAATTTTATTTTCAACAATTAAAAAAATACTCAAAATTCTTTTATTCTAGATAACTTATAATTTATTACAAATCAAAACATAGTTTTTATTTTTTATTTAATATTTAATTATTTTAAATAATCAATTTTAATAATATAAATTCATAAATTTCAGCAACTAATATAATATTATTTTTATAAATGTAAATAAATTATATTATTCAAAGAAAAGAAGAGTAAATATTTACGATTATAAAATTTTTTCCATTCATGAAATTTATGTAGAAATTTTTAAATTTAATAAGATTTTTGAAATAAATAAAAAATAAATTTAGTTATAAATTTCATTAAATAACTATATTATTTGAAAAAAAATTAAGTGTTTTATTTATGAAAGGTTTAAAATAGTAAAATTTGTATAGTATTTTATATATTTTAATGAATTTTTTCTTTAATATTAAATAGTTAAATTTAAATTATATTTTTAAAAAGTAAAATATATTAAAACTTAGTCAAAATTTAATGAAATATGATATTATTTTCATGACAAGTCTAAATTTATTGATTAGACCAGACTTTATGAATTTGTGTTGTTTACAAATTTGTGTTTGGATTAGTAATTATTAAAAATGATTGAATGTTAATAATTCTTTTATTTCACAAAATTAACTTATACGCATAGAAAATATTCTAAGAAAATAATTTTTTGTGATTAGATATATTGAAATAATATTGATTTTTTAAAGTTTGTAAGATTATAATAAGATTTAGATTACAAATATGATCATATTATTTATTATTTTATATTAGAAAATATATTAAAATAACAATTTTATACATTCCTAGCAATAATTATTGACCGTTAACAGTTGGTGATGATGTCAATAGTTGAAAATGATCAATGATAATAAGTATATTGATAAATATATTAATATGTTTATATGATTTATTTTTTATTTGGATGAGTTTATCAAAATTCAAAAAATAATTTCTTTAAAAAATCTTAAAAATGACATGTTTCTTTATTAATGAGGAAAATATTGTTTGTTGAGCAATTTTATTAAGTATACAAAACATTAGAAAATATATAAAATATTTTCTATCAAATAAATAGTCTAAATATTTGATAAATAAAAAGAAAAAGAAAATATATGGTTGATTGTATAATTGAATTTATGTGCATGTTTACTTATGTGTTTAAAAGTAAAGGAACAATTGCATCTAGTATATGTGTATATTCGTGCTTAATATATTAGTTGAAAATTATTTTGTTATGTGTAATGTGATTATTGTTATTGACCCTAGTGCACCAAGAAGGGGGGGGTTGAATTGGTGGTAGATTTGAACTTTTGATTATGGAGGATGCTCACAAAAAAGAAAGATTAGAGGAAGAGTAGGAGAAGAATGAACACAAGAGTTTTATAGTGGTTCGGGTATTAACCAACTCTACATCCACTTTTCAATTCACCAATTGGGTGTTTCACTCAATCAATAGTGTTTTACATGCTCACACTCAACTTAGTGTTTAGGCTCACACCAAACCTTACAAGTGTTTTTCCGAGTCTCACATTCAACCTAGTGTTTAGGGTCAAAGCAAACCTTACAAGTATTTTTTCAAGGCTCACACTCAACCTATACAAGAGTTTTTTAAGGCTCACTCTCAAAGCTATACAAGAGTTTTCTAAGGCTCACTCTCAAACCTATATAAGTGTTTTCTAAGGCTCATTCTCAAACCTATACAAGAGTTTTCTATACAAGGGTAACTCTCAAACCCAACCCAAAAGGTGTTTAAAACTCATACCAAACTAAATACAAAGAATTAAATTTGAGAAATAACTTAGCAAGAGTTTTGGCACTATCAATAGTTCTTCTCTTGCATTAACATCAGTTTGGTGGAGTATTTATAGCCCACATCTACCAAAGAGATGTTACTCTAAAACTATCAATAAATCTCCAAGATGTGCTAGTCAAATTCAACATTAAATATTTGTCAGGTTGAAGTCGCGGTCGCGAATTTTCAATTTGCACTGAGGAGCTGAAAATTGTGGCAAGAACCCTATCTTGTGTCTAACGGCTAGTCCACGTGTCAACTGTCTAGGAAAATATAGTCGTTGTGCTCTAACCACTATCAAAATTCGCAGTCGTGAGATCACTATGTCTTGTGCGCGACTGAGATCGCGAATTCCTTTATAATTTAACTAAGGCTCCTTCGACTGATTAACGGCTGTGAATCCGTATGCGAATTCCTCTAGCCTAGCTTCATCCTTTCTTGTGATTAATTCGTGGTTGTGATTTAGAATATACACACCGCGAATTTGAATGAACTTTACAAGGTTGGAGATTTTGAATTCCAATGAAGATAACTCTTACAAACTGTAAAAACAACACTTAAAATTGATATTAGAACTTTCAATCTATATTCTTAAGATCAAAAGAAGTCTTGACTTAGGTTTGTATAACCTAGTCTAACAATCTCTCCTTTTTATTTTGACAATCTAGATTGAATATGTAGAGGATAAAAAATTAATTATGCATGCTCCTAAGAGAATAATTGTGAAGTTATTCAAATCATAAGTATGAAATTGCTCTCCCTCAATCCATACTCCCCCTTAGTTATTCTAATAAGATCGTTGTCAATTTTATCTCCTCTTTTTGTATGTTCCCTATTTGTATATTCAGTCAATTATCTCTCCCCCTTTGTCAAGATAAAAAAGGGAGGAATAGGAGGGAATAAAAGAGAGAATGAGGAATATGAAAGGGAATGACCACAAACTTGTCAATTGTACAAACTCAAATTAGAATAGCAAACATAAGTAATTTTGCACAATTGATCACAATATGTCACATAAGAAGATAAATGGATGAAACATAAATGCAAAATAATCAAACATTTAAAGATGCTTGAACACACAAACTAGGGCTAGAAATTTAAGAATTTTCATATGGCCCTAGTATAGAGTATATGACTTTTTTGAACATTTGGAATGTGGAAAACCTCAAATGCAAAACGAATTGATTCAACTCAATATACAATCAATCAAATCAAATCAAATCAAACATGTCAACACATAGATATATCAAGCAATAAAACTCCCCCTAAATGTATGCATAAATATATTAATTTGAAAACATAAGGGATAATGGATAGATTACAAGTTTAGTATCCATAGCTTGATACCAAATAACCTTTTGAAACTTTATCCCTTTTTCATTAGCAATCTCCATTCACCTTCAGATTTTCCATGATGAGAATTCAGTGAAGGAGTCTCTATCCTGTAATATCAAACACTTTGCTTTGGTGCCTAAACATACTTGGGTCCTTGGGGGTTAGTCTTAAAAGGGTCCTCTAATTTGAGGTGTGCCTTCCTAATGTGGCAAAATACATTGATATGTCTATATCTCATGCAATAATGACATTGGAGCTTAGACTTATAAGTCTTTGTCCTATGCATAACTTTAGTATGAGTACGAGGTCTTCTCATACTTTGGTTATGAGAGTGTATGCAAGTGCATGAGTGATTAGGAGTAAAAGAGAATTATTTATGTTTGTGTGTTTGAGCATGCTTCTTGTTATAATTGTAAGCATATTTTGCTCTTTGAGCCTTAGCACTTGAGCATTGGGGGGGCTTTTCCTTTACCATTAGGCATAGGTGGCTTAGTGCTAGGTGCACCTCTCTTCCCCATGACCTCAATACTTGAAGTTTTAGGTGTTGATGCTCTAATACAAGTAGTGAGTGAAGAAGTAGATGAGCAGGCTCCATTGAAGCCTAAACCATGCCTAACTAAAAGAGATCTTTGTGATACAATAAGTGTATCCAAAGCTTCCTTTCCTTTATGAAATTAGAGATGGAGTTTCTAAGTTCTATAACTTCATCCTTTAAAGAATCATTTTCCTTTCTCAAAGAGTTAAGAGAGGATGAAGACTTAGAAAGAGTCCCTAGAGACTTTTTAAGTTCTTCATTAAAAGTCCTTAACTCACTTACAAGATCATTTAAGGATTTAAATTCATCCTCTAGTTTGGAACATTTTTTCTTATAAGTTTTTATTTGTGACTTACATTTGTCACATTTCAAAGTGAGAGCTTCTAAAAGCTCATCATTTATATCATTAAATTCATCATAATCATCATAAGAGTGTGGAGAAGTACTTACCTCTTTGAAGGAGTCCTCTTGAGCCATGAAGCAAAAGTTTGCTACTTCATATTCTTCTTTATCACTTGACTTGTCATCTTAAGTAGCCTTAAAGCTCTTCTTTTTTTCCTTGTGATGATAGGAAGATGACTTTTTGGGTTCTTCTTTCTCTTCTCCTTTTTATCATCTCCTTAGTCCTTCTTGATATTTTGGCAAGCTCTTTTTCTTTTTTATCACTTTCATTTGAGTCACTTGAGCTTGAATTATCTTTTTAAGCTTTTAAGGCCATAGCTTTTTTCTCCTCTTTATTTCTTTGTTCTCTTAGCTTCTTCATCTTTTCATCTTTCTTGAGAGCCATATCATGAGTGAGAAGCTTACCAATGAGGACATTGATTGGCACCTTCTTAATCTTAAGATTGGACTCTTGAATGTTGCATACTCTTGAACGAATTTATTTAATGAAAGAGATTTGAGGATTTAGTGTTTACCTCATAGTAGGTAAGAATCCTTCTAAACTTTCTCATGTTTGTGACAATAGAGATGAGTCTATTTGTCATTTTGGTGATGTTTTCATGGTCTTTCATCATGAAGAACTCCTACTCTGTCATATACATCTTCAACCTACTTGATTTCATAAGAGTTGTGCCCTCATGATAGTTTTCTAGTGCTTTCTATATGGCATGTGTAGTTTAGCAATATTGGATTCTTCCAATTTCTTCTTTTGACATAGAGCTTCAGAGAATAGTCATTGCCCTCTTGTTCTTCTCATCTGCCTTCCTTTATGCTTCACTCCATTCATCTATTGCAATTGCCACCTCTACTCTTTCAACCATCTTTGTTGAAAGCTACGACTCTTCAAGTATATAATCCCATAAATTGATGAGATCGCTATCAAGATAAATCTCCATTTCATACTTCTAAAAGCATAATCATTACCATCAAAGTGGGGATTAAGATGAGAGTGGACTCTTTCTTGTGCCATTAATCTTTTCTCACATAATTAAGGCTTGAATTGAGACTTGGCTCTGATACCAATTGTTGGCCCTAGTGCACCAAGAAGGGGAGCTGAATTGGTGGTAGATTTGAACTTTTGATTATGGAGGATGCTAATAAAAAAGAAAGTTAGAGGAAGAGTAAGAGAAGAATGAACACAAGAGTTTTATAATGGTTCGGGTATTAACCAAACCTTCATTCACTCCCCAATTAACCAATTAGGTGTTTCACTAAATCATTAGTGTTTTACAATCTCACACTCAACTTAGTGTTGAAGCTCACACCAAACCTTACAAATGTTTTTCCAAGGCTCATGTTCAACTTAGTGTTTAGGCTCACACTAAACCTTGTAAATGTTTTTCCAAGGCTCACACTCAACCCATACAAGAGTTTTCTAGGGCTCACTCTCAAACCTATATAAGAGTTTTCTAAGGCTCACTCTCAAAATTATATAAGAGTTTTCTATATAAGGGTTAACTCTCAAACCCAAGCCAAAAGGTGTGTAAAGCTCACACCAAACTATGTACAAAGAATTAAAGTTGAGAAATAACTTAACAAGAGTTTTGGCACTACCAATAGTTTTTCTCTTACATTAACATTAGTTTGATGGAGTATTTATAACCCACATCCACCAATGAGATGTTACTCTAAAATTATCACCAAATCTTTAAGATGTGCAGATAGATTCAGCATTAAATGTTTGTCAGGCTGAAGTTGCGATCGCTACTCTTATTTCATAGTCGCGAATTTCCAATTTGCATTGAGGAGCTAGAAATTACGGCAAGAACCCTGTCTTGTGTCTAATGGCTAGTCCATGCGTCAGCTGTCCATTGGTTGTCTAAGAAAATATAGTCGTTGTGTTCTAACCACTATCAAAATTTGTTGTCACGAGATCACTGTGTCTTAGACGCTACTGGGACCGTAAATTCCTCTATAATTCAACTAAGGCTCCTTCGGCTGATTTACATCTACGAATTCACTCTCCAATTCCTCTGGCCTAACTTCATCCTTTTCTTGTAATTGATTTGCGACTGCGATTTAGAATATACACACCATGAATTTGGATGAACTTTACAAGGTTAGAGATTTTGAATTCCAATGAAGATAACTCTTATAAACTATAAAACAACACTTAAAATTGACATTAAAACTTTCAATCTATATTGTCAAGATAAAAAAAGAGTCTTGACTTAGGTTTGAATAACCTAGTCTAACAGTTGTTATATGTTGTGTTGGGAAAAGATGAGAACTTGAACCCCATGGTGCACTTGGGACATATGTAAATGTATATATAGATATAGACCTATGAAGGATGATTTGATGTATACCTCATAATGACCTCAATTGTATATGTATATGTTATTTATTGGCTATGAAACTCCATATGTTATGTGTTCACTACAGAGTCCCATATGAATTACTTGATTGGTTATGTTTTAGTCTTCCCTATATATCTTATTTTGAGAAATTAATTGTTATTCCTAGTTTATTTTGATTTGTACTTGTAAAGTATTTTTGATCATGTGATATGTTTGCATATTGTTTGTTTATTCATTATTTTGCATAACTTTTTTAAGTGATTAGGGTGTTCCATACCTCATATAATATCTCACTGAGCTGTAGTTATGTTCACCCCTTCACAATTTAGTTTTGCAGGTCTTGTCTAATATCAAACGAGACTATGTTTTTTCTCCAAATCAAGCTAATGATGTTTATAAATACATTTCCTTTGAGTATTATTTTTATTTGATTAGATTTATTTTCTTATTTTTAGCAAATGATCTCTATAGATTTTGAGTGTAATTTATTTGTTTTAAGTATATGAATTTTATATATTGTAAACTAATTAATGCAATATATTTGATAAGTGGTCATTTATACATTAAAACTATTTTATAATTTTTTATTATTATATTTTACTTCCACATACTTGAAAATTTATATATTTTTTCTTAATTTAGGCTAGTGAGGTTGAGGCCATGATGTTGATTTCACACCATTTATGACCTTCAGATTCGGGTCGTGACAAAATTGGTATTATAATTATAGGATCATTAGGAAGCATTGTCTATTGAAGGCTTTCTTACTTCTAATTCATTGTTTTCTTCTTTATGAATACCTTATTTACTTGATCGTTCGTTTAGTAATCTATCAAATTCATTTGCTCCTTAAATTTTTTATTTTACTATTCATTCTTTGCCTCTTTCGTAAGTTCATTATTTAGATTTTCATATATAGGTTCATTATTTAGATTTTCATATAAAAATTATATTTATTATCTTTATATAATTACTTTCATTGTATTTGATGATTGTTTGATATTATTGCAATTATAGTATATGTTAAGCATTACTAGTAACATGCGATTCTTGAATTGATAGATATATATAAGAAAGATTGCTAGCTATATTAGGATTCAACATCACTTATTTGGGGTAACTATTGTGAATGCTAAGGATAAAATATTTGGAGAATATGTAACCCAAGGCATTAAACTCACTTCTCTACTTTGAATAATGTGCTTTGATAATAACAAAAATATAACAAAATTAAGAGAAGTTATAATGTTTTATACTTTAGTGTTTGTTTGATGTTTTGAACAAATCTGAAGAATGTCAAAAGGTGAGATTATTGTGAACGCAAGTTCGACAAATGTTAAAGGGTTAGAACAAATTCAACAGGTGTTGAACATCTCCCAACAGGCATTAGACCATTCAACTGGTATTGAAGGTTGTGTAATGGATGTTGATTAGATGTTACTTTTTTGCAAGTCTTCTTGTGTGGATATTTTGATTGTGTTTGTTTGATGTTTTAAACAGATTAGACAAATGTTAAAAGGGGAGATTGTTGTGAACCCAAGTCCCGACAAATGTTAAAGGACTAGAACAAATTCAACAAATGTTAAACATCTCCCAATGAGTGTTGGACCATTCAACTAGCATGAAAGGTTGTACAATAGACGTTGATTGGATGTTGCTCTTTTGCAAGTCTTTTAGATCTCACAACGGATATTGTCCATTTACAATAGGCATTAGAAAAGAGCTTTAGGTTGAGTTGTGTTGGACCTCACCATAGGCATTGAAGTTTCATAATGGGCATTGATCTAGACTAGCAATAGACATTGCATATTCATAACAAGGGTAGGAAAAGTGTCCAAGCCTAAGCTAAAACTTTTGGAACCCGAAATGGGCATTGGCCTTCTCAACAGGTATTGAAGGAGCTTTTAATGGGCATTGTGAATTACTCAACACCTGTGGAAAGCTACTATACAAAGTTAGGAAAAACATTGTATGAAGTTAAAGCTTTATGGAAATAAACAATAGGCATTGTTCCCTCTCTAACAGACATTGTTCCCTCTCTAACAGACATTATAGTGAAAGCCAACAGGAGTTGAAAAGCATTCAACAAGCATTGGAGGTAACTATTATAAGTTCAATTGGTATTAATAAAGAACAATGGGTGTTGTCACCTTTAACGACTAGTTTTAAAGAAAAACTGTCAAATAGATATCAATCGTTCCAATGGCTAGTTTTGGAGTTGAACTATATAAGGAGCATTCTTAGAGTTTAGAAAGGTTAGAAAAATGCTAGAAAATATTATGAATAAGTGTGAATAACTTTGTAACTCTTTATGCAAACCTTTTATGGTGTTGCTTTGTATTTGGTAGAGTAAGTTTGTTTTTGTTACTCTTTTGAGAGTAAGTTTTTTTGAGCACTAATTGTGTATTTGTTGCCTATTTGAGAGGATTAGACACTGCTTGGATCTTTCCTTGCTGGTGGTTGTAAAGGTTGGTATTGTGCTTAAAAAAATACTAGGGTTGGTTCTTCCTGAGCCTGTAAAGGGAAAGATTATCCTTGAGCCTATAAAAGGAAAGGTTCTTCCTGAGCCTAGAAAAAGAAAGATTATTCCTGAGCTTGAAAAGGAATAAATAAGTCTAAATGAAAACTTAGGGAGTGGAGTAGGCAAGTTGTCGAACTACTGTAAAAATCATTATGTTGATTTTTGTGTTTATGTTTGTTTTTTGGTTTTTGTTTACAACTTAATTCACCCCCTCTTGGGTTGCAAAACCGCCACCTAGCCAACAATTGGTATTAGAGCCTAACCTCTTTTGAAGGTTAAGTGCAAAAGGGATAAGGTCATGACAACCATTAAGTCTTCTTCCTGCGAAAACTTTCTTAAAAGTGGACCTACTTAAAGTAGAAGAAGCAACATGTCCATGGAGTTAGAAGACCACCATTAAGAGGAAAAAAGGAGAAAAAACTTAATGAATTCCACATCCATAAGTGATGATGAATTCTCCTACAATAGAAGGATAAAGAAAAGGAAGGCCAAAAAGAAAGCGAAGGCTGGATGTCTCATGGACATGGAGGATGAATTGAATAAGGGCTCTTCAAATGAGGTGTGTGAATCCGATGATGATATCAATGAGATATTCACAGTAGAAAATCTTACTGAGGCCCTAAAATCAATAAATAATGATTTGGATAAATCTTTTTATAGAAATAAGATTTTAAGTAATGAAAATGGATCTTTGAAAAATGAAATTTCCTTCATTTCTAAAATTAAAAATGTGCTTTTTAGAGAAGTTGAATGTTTGAGAAAAGAAAAGGATGAATTACTTTCAAAAGCACTTTTCTGGGATTCAAATGAAAGAGAATTTTTAAAAATGAAAATAGATGTTTAGAAATAGAAAATGAAGAGTTAAATTCTTAAAAAAAAATATGAAACTCTTTTCAAACAAAATGATAGTTTGAAAAAAAAAAAGGTTTTGGACTTGAAAAACTCTCTTTCAAGTTTTACTAAAGGAAAAGAAAAATTGGATTTACTTTTGGGCTCTCAAAGAGCTGCCAGTGTGAAACATGACATTGGATATAATCATGCCTCTTTCTTTACTTTTAAAAGTGTATTTGTTAGAGCTTCACCTTCTAGAACACCTAGTGTCCAAGGTGTTGAATCACTAAGCTCTCACAAAAGGCTAATGCCAATGCAAAGTCTAAGAGCATAACACTAGTACATGCATACACCAAAAAGACTAAGCAAAAGGCTAATCATGCCTACATGTATGCATCTCATAAGCCAAGAAGGCAAAATGTGCTACACCCTACACCCAAAAGAAAAATTTCACATGATCACACTCATTTTAAGGTGCATATACAAAAACCATATGTGCATGATCATAACTGCCTTCATCCTTACTCTCACATGCCAAAGGAAAATCATGCCTTTATTTATGGAACTAAGCATGTCAAGAATGCAAAGGTTCCCTCATGTTTTAGGCATTAATCTTTTAGAAAGCCATCTCACTAATGCTCCCCATAAAAGCTAAGAAAAGCATTCATTTGGCAATGTTTTATTATGGAAATTATGGCCATAAAGCATACTTATGCTATGTTAGATTAAGAGATGAGCATATTTATATTGTTAGTGCTCATGAACCCAAAGAAAATGAACACCAAAGAAAGTTTAATTTTGTAGGTTTGGAAGCTCCTCACCCTCTACTCAAAATGGAGAATCAAATGGTGATTGGAGTCGCAAAATTTGAAGAGGAGTTGAAGTTTTTGAAAAAGAGGTGTATTTGTAAAAAATTCAACATTTGGCATCAATTGGAAAACACAATAATTGGTATCATTATCTATAATGTATCTCTATCCCTCATTTTATTTTGTTTAATATGTTAGTGTTAGGGAGGAGTTTGTTTTATGAACCATATTTGGTATCAGTTTGGAATCTCTAGTAACTATCCTTCCATTCTTTGTTTCCTTCAATTTTTTTAAGGAACATGTAACCCCAAGTTATGTGAACTAAATTTGTATTTGAATATCTTGGGTGATTTATTAGAAGGAAGCATATAATTAGGGAAAGTTATCCTTTGCAGTTTGTTCTGTATTTTTGGTATCATCTTGTCTTGTTTTCTTTAAGGAACTTTGTCTAGATTTTAGAAAGAGGATGTTTGTATATTTGTAAGTGGGAGAACATTTTTTATAGGACAAACTTTTGTATGTCTTTATGACAAAAAGAGGGAGACATTTTGGATGCTTTAATTTGATGATTTGTTTGTTTTATTCAATATCACTTATGTGCATAGCCTAACACTTAGTATCTTCTATGTGTTTAACATCCAACATTTGGTATCTTATGTAATACAACAATTGGTATCTTATGTGGCTTGTTAAGTAGCATACTTGGTATCATGCCTTATGTGAATATTCTAATAATTGGTATCAAACATTGTGTTGAATTGATATCAAACCCTATGTGGATATTTTGATTGGTATGTATTTTGGTTAGTATCTTGTTAGTAGTTTTAAGTTTCAACATTTGGTATCCTTTATGTGTTTGAGTTTTGTATTTTTTGTATCAAAGTATCTTGGTTTTGTCATCATTCAAAAAAGGGAGTGATTGTTGTGAATGCTAAGACCATGTAACCCACGACGTTGGACTCACTTCTCTACTTTGAATGATAACAAAACTAAGAGAAGTTCTAATGTTTTGTACTTTAATGTTTGTTTGATGTTTTGAATAGATCCAACGAACTTCAAAAGGGGAGATTGTTGTGAACCCAAGTCCTAAAAAATGTTAAAGGGCCATAACAAATTCAATGAGCTTTGAACATCTCCCAATAGGTGTTTGACCATTGAACTTGCATAGAAGGTTGTGTAATGAAAGTTGATTGGATGTTGCTCTTTTGCAATTATTGTGTGGATATTTTGATTGTGTTTGTTTGATGTTTTGAATAGATTTGACAAATGTCAAAGGGGGAGATTATTGTGAAACCAAGTCCCGAAAAAGGTTAAAGGGCAAGAATAAATTCAAAAAAAGTTAAACATCTCCCAACTGGCATTAGACTATCAACTGGCATTGAAGGTTGTGCAATAGACATTGATTGGATGTTGCTCTTTTGCAAGTCTTCTGGACCTCATAATGGGCGTTATCCATTTGCAACGGGCATTGAAGAAGTGCTCTAGGTTAAGTTGTGCTGGACCTCAACACTGGATTAGCAACAAATGTTACATGTTCACAACAAGTGTAGGAAAAGTGTCCAATCTTGAGCTCAAACTTCTAAAACCCGAAACGGGTGTTAGCCCTTCTTAACAAGCATTGAAGGAGCTTCCAATGGGCATTGCAAATTACTCAGCATGCGTGGAAAGCTACTGTGCAAAGTTAGGAAAAATAGAGCAAAAAGTTAAAGCTTTCTGGAAATGAATAATGGATATTGTTCTTTCTCTAACATGCATTGTAGTCAAAACCAACAAGCATTGAAAGACATTCAACAGGTGTTAGAGGTAACCGTTATAAGTTTAATGGGTATTGATGAAGAACAACATGTGTTGTCACCTCTAACTGCTAGTGTTGAAGAAAAGCTGTCAAATGGATATCAACTATTCCAACGACTAGTTTTAGAGCTTCGCTATATAAGGAGCATTCTTGGAGTTTAGAAAGGTTAGAAAAATGCTAGAAAATATTGTGAACAAGTGTGAATAACTTTGTAACTCTTTGTGCAAACCTTTTATAGTGTTGTTTTGTATTTTGCTAGAGTGAGTTTGTTTTTGTTACTCTTCTGATAGTAGGTTTTCTTGAGCACTAATTGTGTATTTGTTGCCTATTTGAGAGGATTAGACACTGTTTTGATCTTTTTCTTGCTGGTGGTTGCAGAGGTTGGTATTGTGCCTAGAAAAAATACTAATTGGTATTGTGCCTAGAAAAAATACTAAGGGTAGATTCTTCTTGAGCATGTAAAAGGAAAGTTTATCCTTGAGCCTGTAAAAGGAGTTATTCTTGAGTCTAGAAAAGGAAAGGTTGTTTCTGAGACTGAAAAGGAATAAATCAACCAAAGTGAAAACTTGGAGAGTGGAGTAGGCAAGTTGTCGAACCATTATAAAAATCGTTATGTTGATTTTTGTTTTTGTGTTTGTTTTTTGGTTTTTATTTACAACCTAATTCACCCCTCTTTTGGGTTGCCACACGGCTAGCTAACCCAACAAATACATGATGTTGGATATATTATAAAAGTTTATGGAGATGTATTAGATTATAATGTGTAATGGATATATATGGTATTAGTTGAATTGGAGAATAGTGAACATAGTAAAAAACTAAGTGTGATAATATAAGAAACTAGAAGTTTAAGTTTATATGTGATAAGGGATTTTAAATTATTCGATAATAATTTTGAGAAGTTTTTACCAAAAGGTCATAATGATTTAGCATTTGATGATAAACAAATATTGAGTTTGGAAGAATCAACGTGCGACTTGTTATGGTGTGATTATTATCCTTAATTTTTTAAGTTCAATGAAAGTTTAGTGGAATTTTGTGATAGGAAATTGTAGTGATAATCTATAGTAATAGTTGGAAATTTTAAGGATGAATTTTTGTGAGGTAAGAAGTGATTTAAGATAATTAATACTATGATTCTATAAATTATTTGATAGTATTATATGTTTGGATCAAAATAAATCTTATGTTTAGAAAATTAAGAAATATATGAGATTGATTTTGACTTAATAGTTAGTTTACTTCTTATGTGTTTAAAAGTTATATAGAAAATTGATGCATATTTATAGGTGATATTAGGCAATTGGTAATTTGATTGATATTAGAGAAGTTTTTATTATATTGAAGAAATTTAGTACTTAGTAAAAATTGATAATTATATTATTAAACCAGTAAAGAATATTGGTAAATATTGAAACTTGGATGCAATAGAATATTAATAAATAGATTTAGCAAATATATATTTTGTGGATGAATGCAAGTGTTACTTATGTTGAAAATCAAAAGTGGTTATGGAATGAGATATTTTTTTTTAAGAAAAATGATTGTCAGTGTTATATTTATTTATTTGTAGTTTTTCAAAGACATTAATTGTTTAGTTTAAAGAAATAATGAAACTAGTATTGATTGATAACTATGGATCTTAAAATTATTTGACTTGAAAGTTTTAGTACTTGTTATTATTTAGAAAAAAAATTGAAGATGTGGATATAAATATAGTGAATTTGAGAGTGATTTAATTACACTTGAAGTTGAGAATTCTAAATATATTATTTTAAATATAATTATCGCAAAATTAAGGACAAATTTTATTTGAGGGGAGAAAATGCAACATCTTCAATTTTTTATGAGTTAATTTTGATTATTTAGATCATATGAGTATTTTCATAATTTATGTTTTAGCAATTTCAAGGAAGAAATTATGATAAGGGGTAAGAATATAACATCTCAGATTTTTCATAAGGAAAATTTTGGTGATTCGATTGTTAAGAGTATTTTTTTTCTAATTTATTTTGACTTATAATTCAGTTAGAAGTATAATTTGAGATTTTATATATGATATATGATATTTAAAAGTGATTATAATCATTTTAATATATATATATATATATATATATATATATATATATATACACACACAAGGGGATTGTGCAGTGAAAGAATATGGTGCCGCAACAAGGAGGGAAGAGAGAGGGAGAGAGAGAGAGAGAGAGAGAAGGAAAAGAAAAGATATTTTTTTTATGGCTTATTTATTTATGAATTTCTTAGAGTTCTTCATAAATTTATTGAGATTTGTCTTGGAGGTAAGTCAATTTAATTTATATTCAAATTTATTATATATTATTTTAGATTATTTTAGTGTAATTTGATTGAGTAAAATTAAGTGAATCAATTAATTTGATTATGAGTGATTTTAAGATTTCAATTAGGTTTTCACTCAAATTTAAATTGGAGATTTTTATTAGAGTTTAATTGAGGTATAAATATTGATTTTAAATTTGTAATTTTGATATATGATAATAATTTGATGAGTTATAGGACAATCATAAATAATTGAATGATTTACATAATATATTTGATAATAGAAATCAATTTTAGGATTACAAATTTTTAGTAGGAACTTAAAAATTGTGTATTCAGAGTTACAAAATAATTCTTCATTGATCTTTTTATGTGTTGGTGATCTAAGTGTCTAGTATAACGATTTACAATTTAAGGTTAATCAAAAGGTGAAAAATGTACTTATAGTGCTATTTTTACAGATTGATTAATTATAGACATGTACAAAATATTTATAGAAAATAATTATAGTAAATGACATCATTTTAATCTCAAATTTTATATGGATTATTTTGAATTTGTCTACAATGACATAAAATTTTTATAATTTTTGGAATATTTAATATATTATTTTAAGGGCTTTTTTATTAAATTAGAAAATAAACTATTTAATGAAATGAATGAGTTTGAAAAATATTTAGAAAAATAGGATATTTTGTTGTTTGTCCTCTAGTCAAAGTAGCATACCAATAAGTGAAAAATATTTTTTTTATCAACTTTTATAGTCATTCATTAGTTAAACTAGCAGATAAATAATTTTTAAATTATTTTATACCCGATGCAGGTTAAACTAACAGAGAAACAATTATTTTTTTAATTTATTGTTGTTCGCTAGTTGAACTAGTAAATGAGTAATTTATTAATTTTTTATTAACATATAATATAATCTATTAATTTAATGTAATATAAATTAATATAATTTATTTTAATTAATAGAGTGTGAAATTTATATAATAAATTAATTTGTTTTAATCAATAAATTAATATAATAAAATGTGAAATTAATATATTAATAATCCATTAAAATATATTAAAACAAATTATTAATATATAATTTTTGCATCAAACTATTTTGTTGAAAATAATAATTATTAATATATCAATTATAGATTATTATATTAATATAATATTATTAAAAACATATAAATGATTAGAATATCAAAACTTACATATATGTGAAATTAACATATAGTAACATTAGTGTATTATTAATATATTAACATATTATAAAGTATATTAATATATTATCTTGATATAATATAATTATTGAAAATTAAAGTAATTAATTATAAATGAAGAGTTAATTATCATAATAAAAAAAGAATTATTAAAAATAATTATTATTGAAATACATTAAAATAAAATAAAAATAATAATATATAAAAAAGCTATCAATTGATTTAAAAAAGACCTAAAAATAATAAAATTAATTTATAAATTATTTTAATTAATATATAAAATTAATTTATTTTGAATCAATAAATTAATATAATAAAAGTTTGAAAGAATATATTAATAATCTATTAAAATACATTAAAACTATTAACTATTAATATATAATTTAATATATTAAACTATTTTGTTTATAATAATAATTATTAATATATTATTACATTAATATAATAATATTATTAAATAATTACAATTTCAAAAATTACATTTATATGAAATTAATATATAGTAATAATTAGTATATTATTAATATATTATTAATAATTAATTATATCTTAATATATTATCTTGACAAAAGATAATGATTTAAAATAACTTAAAATTATTAAAACAATTAATTATATTTAAAACATATAATATTAAAATAATTAATAATAAAGGAAGAGTTTGTTATCATATAAAAAATATTATTAAAAATAATTATTTATTAAAATACATTAAAATTAAATTATCATTTGGTGCTTCTGTCCGTTTAAAACTACCACACTCAAGCTGCCGTGCAGCTTTTTTTTTCCTTGGGTCTGCATGTTTGATCGGCGGACCAGTTTTCTTCCTGGTCCGCTGGTTAGACTACGGAACAATAGAAAAAAAACCCTGCTCTTATAAATTTTTTTAAATTCATCCATTTCCTTAAATATTT
The DNA here is from genome assembly GCA_949677035.1 of Omphalea diandra. NCBI lineage: Eukaryota > Viridiplantae > Streptophyta > Magnoliopsida > Malpighiales > Euphorbiaceae > Omphalea > Omphalea diandra. The sequence goes on from CATIWR010357227.1 coordinate 26,195, forward strand.
TGTTCAAATTTCTAATTTTATAAAAAACACTCACTTTAAGAGTTGTTTGAGGTTGCTATACTGTGGAAGTCTTTAAGTAGGACAACCCACTTGAGGATGTAATTTGAAATAGTAAATAATATTGAATTGATCTCAAAATTTATGTGATGTTTATTATGATATATAATTTTTTAAAATTTTTTTAGAAATAAGATAACCTATTTGTGGTTATTATTAAAAATAATAAATGATTTTATATGGATCCAAAATTTTACATCAAATATTTGAGATATATTTGGAGTGATATATTATTTTTAAAAAAAAATTTTAGAATGCTATCTTAATAGAGTTTTATATGATGTTTAGTATGGACCAAGAATTGAGACAACTTATAGTATTGAATATATGAAAAATAAATGTTATAAAATTAAAATTAAAGGTTTATTGAGAATTATTTTGATTTATTTCTAGTTTCTATATGAGTTATTTGGATTGAGATTTAAGCTATTTTAGAGGTGTTATAATGAAATATTTTGGTGGTTAAGAAGTTAAGGGATAAAAGTATAACATAAAATATTAGATTACAAATTATAAATGAAAAGTATTAGCTCACTAGAAATCACAAATATATTTATATTTTTATAGTTATAATTACAATTCTCACTAAATTTTATGTATTAATTATGTGTTCTTAAATATAATCATATGATGATATATATGCTGTTATAGGTGGTGAACCGACTTATGTGAATTAACTTATATTCAGATGAGAGATTATATGAGTACACTTGAAATAAAAAAAATATAGTTGATTGTATAATTGAATTTATGTGCATGTTTGCTTATTGTTTGGCATCATATTCATCATGTTTTTATAGTTAATTCCCCTTTAAAACTCATGCATTACCATTTAATTTTTCCTGTTAATAGACCTAATGAATGTTTATTGATGTTTTGTAGGTTAAAGTGAAAAAAAATGAAGACCAAGGTGATGAAGGAGTATTACATAGCCGCAAAGCATAACCATGCAAGGAGATCCAAAACACACAGCCTTAAAGCATGGTCGTGCATCTAGTAGGGTTAGAAAGGCACATGACCATGTCACAATAGCACATGATTGTGCACTATATTAAAGAAAGAATCATAAGTGATTTCTTCCTAGGATTTTCTTCCTTTCAAGGCTTCCAAACTTCCTCTTTTGAAGACATGGTTTGAGCAATATTTAAGAAGGAAATTAAGCTAGAACTAGGGCAAAAGGGATTAACCTAAGGAAGATAACAATGCTTAACAAGTATAAAGGGTTTCATTAAGATTTTAGAGAGAGAGAGAAAAAGGTGTAAGTAATCAAGGAAGACCAAGAAGAAGAAATTCATGGCTATTCTTGGAGTTGATTTGATTGTCTTCTTTTCTTATTTCTTTCTCATTATGAATTAAATTTCTTTTGGTTAGGGTTGTGAATAGATTTTGTGTGACTTATATTAGTTTTTCTTAATCTAAGTCTTTTTGGCTTCATTCATTATTTGTGCTAGTAATTGTTGAGTGCTTCATGCTTGATTAACTAGCCATTGATCATCTTAGTTTTATGAATCAATAATCGAAAGATGCTTTTCATAAAATGGATCCTTTAACAATTCCCTTATTTTATTATGAGTTGAGAACCTTAATGAACCATTGCTATCCTTAGAGTCTTGCTCTGTGAGGCAGTTGCATGTTGTCTAGCTTTTGAGTTGAGAAACCTTTAGCTTAACATGTTGTTGTATGTCAATTTCTACTCGAGAGGGATTAATTGATCACCATAGTGTCTCAATAGTAGCACGTGATGCATGAACCAATTAGACAAGGATTATGAAGCCAATAGAAGGTCACCAAGTGAAGTTAAACCCACAACCACTCTCATACAATGATTATCTCTCATTACTATTAGTATTTAATTTACTTTCTTAGTTGCAATTTTAATTGTTATCCTTTATTGATTCTTTAGATAATATAAGATATACGATACTTAGTACTTAAACTCAATCCTCATAGGAATGATATCCATCATGGGAACGATATCCATACTCATAAGTATACTTTATTACTTCTGACCTGTGCACTTGCAGCTTAAGGGTTTTTCATATAGCGTGTACTTGTTATCAAGTTTTTGGCGTCGTTGTTAGGGAATTGATAGTTTTAATACTAATTTATTATTTTTGTATTACTCTAGAATTTTATTTTATATTTTTAACCTTGTTTTATTGTCTTTTTGTTTTAGATGCATGACTAAAACTTGAAATCAAGAGAATGAAAAAGGCTTGCTTCCTCCGGATCTGAAAATTGAACATATCCTAAACCAAAGAAGGCGAAAACACAACAAAATCAAGAGATGACAAATGAAGGAGACCGACTCTAAAATGACTTCACCACTTCACTTCTTGAAGAATTGTAAGTGATTATCACTTGACTAACCATTAATGCCATTACCTTTGAAATCAAATCGACGTTCATTCAAATGTTTACCAATACTCTCCAATTCCATATCCTTTCTCATAAAGATCCTAATGCTCACATAATGACTTTCTTAGAGATTTGTGACATCATTAGGCAAAATTGAATGTTTACAGATGTGGTAAGATTACGCATTTTCACATTCACTCTTAAGGATAAGGCTTAGGTGTGGATTAATTTTGTAGAGCCTGGGAGTATCACTATTTGGGAATAACTATCTCTAGCCTTTTGTAGTTAATATTTTCGTCCCTCAAAGATGGCTAGACTTAGAAATGAAATCACCACTTTTAGCCAACAAGATAGAGAGACCTTAAATGAGGCTTGGGAGTGGTTTAAAGATCTTCTGAGGAGATGCCCAAATTATAAATTCCAAAGTGGTCAATTATGCATACCTTCTATAATGACTATTTTAGGAAATCAAGATCACTATAGATGTGGTAGTTGTAGGATCTCTATTGGATAAAACAATGGATGTTGCTTATGACTTAACTAAGACAATGGTAAACAATAACTACCAAGCTCATAAAAAGGAAATTACCAAAGAAAGTAATGAAAATCCAAAACATGGATGCATTCCAAACCTTATAAGCTTAAGTATCTACCTTGTCTAAGCAATTAAGTGCTTTTAATTGTAATGTTATGTCTTTTCCTTTCTTGTAGGTTATGTGTGACTTTTGTGGGGAAAACAGGTATAAAAGTGTTGATTGCTAAGTGAGGAATCCTTTTGCTCAAGAGCAAGTGACTTATGTGGGAAACTTCAACTGTTAACCTAACAATCGATACTCTAATACCTATAACCCAGGTTGGCGTAATCACCCTAATTTCTTTTAGTCTAACAACAACACTTTAAACCCTAAAAACCAAGGACCACTACCTGGTTTCCAACCCCCGCCACCAAATTACCAAACTCAAAAGAAGAAGTCAAACTTAAAAAATCTCTTGGAGAAATTCATAACCTCAAATAATATTAAGCTTGAACAACATGAAGAGAATATAAGGAGACTTATGGCTAAAATAGACCAATCCAATAAAAATCACTCATCTTCTTCCATAACCTTGAGATCCAAATGGGACAAATAACTATTGTCTTTAGTTTTAAATCTTAGGGTGCCCTGCTTAGTAATTTTGAAACTGACCCAAAAGACCAAGTGAAAGCCATCACCTTTAGGAGTGGTAAGAAACTTCAACAAAGGGTAAGAAGAGGGAAAAAAATAAAGGGCAAGGTGGATAAAAAAGAAGAACCAATCAAGAAGGACAAGCCCAAGGAAAAGGTTAAACCATATGTACTTCATGTTTCTTTCCCCTCCAGACTTAAGAAAAACATGTTGGACAAACAATTTGCCAAATTCTTATACATGCTCAAAAAGATTCAAATCAATATCCCATTTGTAAAAGCACTTGCCCAAATGCCAAAGTGTGCAAAGTTCATGAAAGATGTGCTTTCAACAAAGACCACATTAAAGGGATGTGAGCAAGTCATCTTGATTGAGGAATGTAATGCTATCTTACTCAATAAATTGCCTCTAAAAATAGGAGATCTAGGGAATTTAACTATACCTTATGATATTGGTCATGTTTCTTTTGAAAAATCTCTTTGTGATATAGGCGTTAGCATAAATCTAATGCTTGTATTCATTTTTTGAAAAATTAGGTATTGGTGATATGAAGCCTACCAAGATATCTCTCTAACTAGTGGACCATTCAATAATATATTCAAAGGGATAATACAAAATGTGGTTATTAAGGTGGATAAATTCATCATCCCAGTGGACTTTGTGGTTCTTGATATGAAGGTGTATAGGGAAATTCCATTGCTTTTAAATTGATCATTCCTTATGACTGGTGGTGCTTTAGTTGATGTTAGAGAAGGAACACTCTCTTTAAGTATATGGGATGAAAAGGTTGTATTCAACATGAACAAAGCCATTAAGAAGCCTATGGAGCATGAAAGGTGCTTAAGGATTGACATGATTGAAGAAAATGTTCCAAAGAAGTGTTCAAAGAAGAGCAAAAGACCTGATCTTGAAAACGTAGCCACAGTGAAGGTAGAGGATGGGGAAGTAAAAAGCATTATAGAGGTAAGTACTCTAACTCTTAAAATAATCGATGAGCTTTCTTCTTCTTCTTATGTTGAGCCCTTAGATTATAATAAACACCTTAAGGTAACCCTACATTCCATTCTTAAACCTCTTCCACTTAAGCTTAAACCCTTACCCCCTCACCTTAGGAATGCATATTTGGGGAATGATAACACACTCTAGGTTATCATCTTTAAGAACTCACATAAACATAAGAGGAAAAGTTGTTGAGGGTGTTGAGGAAAAGGATTCAAACCTTGGGATAGGCTATAACCGATTATAGGGGGATTAGTCTTACACTTTGCATGTATACAAATTTGATAGAGGACAATCACAAACCCATAATAGAACATTAAAAGAGGCTTAATCCTAATATGAAAGGGTAGTTAGGAAGGAAGTGGTAAAATTGCTAGATGTAGGGATCATCTACCTTATTTTGGATAGCCCGTAGGTTTATTCGGTTCAAGTAGTTAATAAGAAAGGGGGGATGACTATTATGACTAATGAAAATAATGAACTTATCCCTATTAGTATCGTGACAAGGAGGAGAGTGTGCATTGATTATAGGAAGCTAAATGTGACAACCTGTAAGGATCACTTTCCTTTACATTTTTTAACCAAATGTTGGAAAGTCTTGCTAGGCATATGTATTATTGCTTCCCAGATGGGTACTTAGGCTATTATGAAATTCAAATAGCCCTAGAGGATTAAGAGAAGATGACATTCACATGTTCATATGGTATCTTTGCGTATCAATGTATGCCTTTTAGGCTACGTAATGCATCAACCATTTTTCAAAAATGCATGATGGCTATATTCTCCAAAATGATAGAGAGAATAGTTGAGATATTCATGGATGATTTCTCTTTTTTTGTTGATACTTTTGATGATTGTTTGGCTAACCTTGACAACATCTTATAAAGATGTGAATAAACCAATCTCGTGCTTAATTGGGAAAAGTGACACTTTATGGTATATGAAAGTATTGTACTTAGACATAAAATCTCATATGAGGGCATTGAAGTGAGCCGGACAAAGATCGAGGTCATAGAAAAACTACCTCCTCTAACATCCGTGAAGTGCATAAGGAGTTTTCTAGGACATACGGGGTTTTGTTGACATTTCATCAAAAAAATTTCAAAAATTTCTAAACAGCTTTGTAATCTTTTGGTTAAAGATGTTCCTTTTGATTTTACTAATGCTTGTTCAAATGCTTTTCTAAGGTTGAAAAAGGAACTCAATTCTGCGCCTATCATGACAAAGCTAGATTGGTCTTTGCCATTTGTCTTAATGTGTGATGCATATAACTATGCTGTTGGAGCTATTTTAGGGCAAATGAAGGATAAGAGACTTCATGTTATATACTATGTAATTCAGACCCTTAATAATGTTAAGATCAACCATGCCATCATAAAAAAAGAACTCTTTGCTATTGAATTTGCTTTTGAAAAATTTAGTTCTTATTTATTTGGTTTTAAAGTAATTATTTATAATGACTATGTAGTTATTTGTTACTTGCTAACCAAGAAGGATGCAAAATTGAGGCTTATAAGATTGATTTTATTACTCTAAGAGTTCGACTTAGAGATTAAGGGTGAGAAAGGTCAAAAAATCTAGTTGTCAATCATCTCTCTTCCCTAGATTATATATAAGATAAGGAGGTAAAAGGGAATCCACTCACACCTCAAGCCCTACTTTGCTGGATTTGGCTATACTCATTGAAAGTATAGGATGGAGATTTATCTTGATATAGATGTAGTGGACCTTTGGAAAGAATGGAAGCCACCCTCTAAATTAATGGATTGAATTGAAGAACTCATTCCAAGGGAAGATTGGGTTGAAGCTCATATGAGGTCAAATGGCAAAAATAAGAGAGCAATGTCCATTCTTCTAAGTTCTCTCTCTACGAAGGAGATTGGAAGAGTGCAACATTGCCAAACAACTCATGCCATTTAGAAGACTCTTGAAAACTATCATGAGGGTACAACACTAGTTAAATCAAGTAGATTGGAGATGTACGTGACAAAATGGGAGCTCTTCATGATGAAAAACCATGAAAACATTGCCAAAATGATGAATATAATCCTATCCATCTTTACTAACATGAAGAATTTCAGAAGGAGTCTCACCAACTATGAGGTAAACACAAAAATCCTTAAAAACTCTTTCATTAGATAAGTTGGGTGCAAGAGTATGCAACATTCAAGAGTCTAATTCGAAGATTGAAAAGGTTCCTATGGATGTGTTGATAGGTAAACTCTTAACTCATGAGTTAGCCTTACAAAAGGATGAGCAAATGAAGAAACTAAGGGGCCAAGGAGAAAAATTAGAAAAAGAAAGAAAAACCTTGGCACTCAAATCCTCAACTAAGGAGAATGAGGTAAAAACAACCTCTAGTGATGAAGAGAGTGACAAAGATGAAGAAGAGCTAGCAATGCTCTTAAAAAGGACTAAGAAGTTAATTAGAAGAAGAAAAAAGAGAAAAAGCTTCAAGAAGACAACTCATAATCCTAGAGAGAGATGTAATGAAGTCATTTGCTATGAGTGTGGCAAGCAAGGCCATATCAAATACGATTGTCCCAAGATAAATAAGAAAAAGAGATGAGGCAAGAAGAAGAAGAAGAGTTTCTCAGCCACTTGGGATGACAACTCAAGTGAAGATTAAGAAGAAGGAGAAGTTGCCAACATTTGCTTCGTGGCACTAAAAGACTCTCAAAATAAGGTAAGTACTTCATCCCACTCTTATTCATATTTAAATAATTTTGATGAGATAGATGAAGAGCTTCTAGAGGCTCTTACTATGAGATGGGACAAATACAAGTCACAAATGAAGTCTTACAAGAAAAATCCCTAAAATTAGAGGATGATTGTAAATTCCTCAATGATATTGTAAGTGAATTGAGAGCTTCAAATGATGACCACAAAAAATCTATGGAAAATTTTTCTATATTATCTTCATCATTAGCTTCATTGAGAAAAGAGAATGACTCCCTAAAAGGAGAAGTCATTGAGCTTAGAAGCTTAATCTCTAAGTTCCACAAAGGAAAGGAAGCCTAGGACAAATTGATTGTGTCTCAAAGGCCACTATTGATTAAACATGGTTTAGTCTTCAATGGAGCCTCCTCATCATCACATACTACATTTGTTAGACCATCAAAACCTCAAACTTCAAGTGTTGAGGTAATTGGGATGAAAAGTGCTCCAAGCACTAAGCCTCCTAAGCCTAAAGGCAAAGGGAAGGCTCCCCAAAGCTTAAGAGCCAAGACTCAAAGAGCCAAACATGCTTACACATATAACAAAAAGCATGCTCACACTTACAAACAATCCTTTATGACTTCTTATCACACATGTACATGCATGCACTCACATAATCAAGGTATGAGAAGGCCTTCTACTTATACTAAGTTTGTGCATAGGAGAAAGATTCCCAAGTCTAAACTCCAATGTCATTATTGCAAGAAATTTGGGCATGTTAATATTCACTATTTTATTAGGAAGGCTCACCTCAAATTAAATGACCCTTCAACTCCTAACCTCTTAGGAAGGTGACTCACTTTTATTATGTAAGGAAGTGTGGCAACCACCAAATCAAGCAAATGGCATGTGGATAGTGGATGTTCTAAGCATATGACTAGAAATAAAAATCACGACATTAAAGGAAAAAGAAGGTGGAGATGTCACATTTAGAAACAATGTCAAGGGTAAGGTAATTGGCATTGAAACCATTGGTAAGAATGGCTATTCCTTGATTGATATTAGTTAGTGGCTTATAATATAATTTGTTGAGTGTAAGTCAATTATGTGACAAAGGTAATAAAGTCACCTTTGATCTTAGAGAATGTCGAGTCACCACATTAGTGGATGATGTGGTTATTTTCAAGGGTGAAAGGAAAGGCAATACCTACTCAATTGACTTAGACAATTTGGCTAACCAATCTTTTAAGTGTCTTATGTCTTTGAGTAATGAAGCTTGGTTATGGCATAAAAGGCTTGGACATGCAAGCCTGGATCTTCTTTAAAGCCTATCTAAAGGAAAGTTAATGGAAGGCCTTCCCAAGCTAAATTTCACTAAAAACAAGACATGCGGTCCTTGCCAAATGGGGAAACAACATCAAGCCTCCCACAAAACTAAAAATGTTGTAAGTTCTTCTAGACCTCTTCAACTAGTTCATATGTACTTGATAGGACCCACTAGGAGTGCTAGCTTAGGTGGAAAGCATTACACACTAGTCCTAGTTGGTGATTACTCTAGGTTTACTTGAGTGTCCTTTTTAGCTCATAAGAATGATACTTTTGATGCTTTCAAGAGTTTTGCAAAAAGAGTTCAAAATGAAAATGGTTACTTCATTTCTTCTATTAGAAGTTGCCATGGAAAGGAATTTCAAAATGAGTTTTATGAAACTTATTGTTTAGAGAATGGAGTTTTCCATAATTTTCAAACTCTTAGAACACCACAACAAAATGGTTTTATAGTGAGAAAAAAATAAAACACTAGTAGAAATGGCTAAGACCATGCTGAATGAGTATTTTTTACCGAATTACTTTTGGGCCAAAGCCATTAATACTTCTTATTATATTACAAATAGAGTTTTTAAAAGACTCATTCTTAATAAAACATCTTATGAGCTATGAAATAGTAGAAAACCCAAGATATCATACCTAAGAGTTTTTAGATGTAAGTGTTATATTTTAAATACCAAGGATAATCTTGGAAATTTTGATTCCAAGACCAATGAAGGAATATTCTTAGGCTATTCCACCTCTAGCAAGGCATATATAGAGTCATTAATAAGAGTTCAATGGTAGTTGAAGAGTCTATGAATTTTGTTTTTAATGAATCTAGTAAACTTGATATTGGGAAAGGTGTTTTTGTTGATGATCTTGCAGGTGACTTTGAAAAACTGGAATTGAAAGACACTACAAGCAGAGAGGATAAAAACAAAGAAGAAGGCGAATCATCAAAAGTAGATGAGGAGCCACAACATCAAAAAAGAGATGAGCTAAGCCAAGATCTACCCAAAGATTAGAGATTTTCCAAATATCACCCCAAAGACTTGAGCATTAGTGATACCTCTAAGGGCGTAAATACTAGATCACAACTTCATCTTTTAGATAATAATCTTGCTTTTGTTTCTCAACTTGAGCCAAGGTTAATTGATGAGGATCTTGATGATGAGAGTTAGGTGTTTACTATGCAAGAGGAACTCAACCAATTTAAGAGAAACAAGGTATGGGAACTTGTCCCTAGGCCTAAAGAACACTCCATTGTAGGTTACAAATGGGTGTTTAGGAACAAGTTAGATGAGCAAGGTCTTATCATAAGGAATAAAGCTAGATTGGTTGTTAAGGGATACAACCAAGAGGAAGACATAGATTATGATGAGACTTTTGGTCCCCTTACAAGATTAGAGGCTATTAGGATACTTTTAGCTTTTTCATGCCACATGAATTTAAGTTTTTTCAAATGGATGTAAAAAGTGCATTTTTGAATGGAATTATTGAGGAGGAAGTTTATGTTGACAAACCTCTTAGTTTTGAGTCACATTGTTTTCCCATTCATGTTTTTAAATTGAACAAAGCCTTATATGGATTGAAACAAGGTCCAAAAGCTTTATATGAAAGACTTAGTTCATTTCTTTTGAATTATGATTTTGAAAATGGAAAGGTGGACACCACACTATTTCTTAAAAAGCACAAACATAATACATTAATTATACAAATTTATATTGATGATATCATTTTTGGTGCTACTAATGAGTCTCTTTATGAGGATTTTGTTAAGTGTATGACTAGGGAATTCAAAATGAGCATGATGGGAGAGCTCAAATTCTTTTTCGATCTACATATCAAGCAAACCAAAGAAGGGATCTTCATCAACCAAGCTAAATACACAAGGGAGATACTCAAGAAGTAGCCAAAACCCCTATGAATGGTACCATCAAGTTAGACAAAGATGAATCGGGTAAGATCGTAGATGAAAAGAGATATCGAGGTATGATCAGATCTCTACTTTATCTTACTGCTTGTAGACCAGATATCATGTTTAGTGTATGTATGTGTTCTAGGTTCCAATCTTCTCCGAGATAGTCTAATTTAAATGCTATTAAGAGAATTTTTAAGTATTTACATGGCACAATTCACTTAGGGTTATGGTATCCTAGGGATTCATCCTTTAGTCTCATAGGATATTCGGATGCAGATTATCCAGGTAGTTTATTAGATAGAAAAAGCACTTTCGGGACTTTCCAATTTATAGGAGAATGCCTAGTATCTTGGTTTAGCAAAAAGTAAGTGTCGGTTGCCTTATCCACCGTAGAAGCCGAGTATGTTACTGCAGGTTATTGTTATACCCAACTCCTTTAGATGAAATAACAATTGAAGGATTTTGGCAAAGTGATTGATCACATTCCTATTAAATGTGATAACACTAGTGCTATCAATCTTTCTAAGAATCCCATCCAACACTCTAGGAGCAAACACATAGATATTAGACAACATTTCCTTAGAGATCATGTGCAAAAGGGTGATGTTGTGTTAGAATTTATTGACACAAATCATCAACTTGTGGATATTTTCACTAACCTCTAAATGAAAAAAGGATGAACTTCATTAAGAGAGAATCGAGAATGCTTGATGAAATCTCCTTAAAGTGAAAATTTGATCTTGTGCGTTGATTATATGTCTTGTGTTTTCTTGTGACATATTCCAAGTGGATCACAATTTTGATTTTTTTAAAAAAACATATTTTTTTCATTCTTATCCTTACTGACTCATAATTCGCGGTCACTGTAACAACCATTGATACCACTGAATGTTAGCATTTTTTTTTCGCTACCATAATCTGTAATGCTACAATCGGTACCTATCAAAACACTCAACATCCGGGATTTGCCCGTCGGCCCCGCGATGTCATATACACCGAGATTTGCAGATCTACCTCGCGTATGCTTGAGCCCTTTCTGATACCAAAACTGTAACATCTAAATTCATTTGTCAAACCAATAACTGTGACATCCATTGTTCTCATTTGTAAATCAGCTTTGATACCACAAATTGTAATGTCACAATGTGGCTACAGCTGGTACCTATCAGAGCACTCAACATCC